>JAQFYM010000934.1:0-44983 GCA_034694785.1 Agrenia bidenticulata
ACGATGAGCAAATTCGTTTACACGTCATTAATGAGCAGCTCATAAACGCTCATTTATGCGAATCAGACACGCCCTAAAAAGTTTGCCGTACAGGTTTTTTATAAGTCATGAGCGAGGTGGTTTTTAAAAAAAAGAACGTATTAGTAAAAACTAACAAGGCTTGGCAGGTAATACCATATAATAAACTACTTTAACAAAAGATAAATGGCAATAGTGAAATTATACAAAATAGAACAATTGGTGCAATCTATAGTAGAATATATTTCTTTCGTGTAGGAAACGTTTAATTTAAAAAAATATTTAATTTTTAAAATAAAAAAGTAAAATCATTAATGAATAGTAATACTACAAAAAGCGGCTTGGTTTACATAGATATCTGTTTTTTGTTATTACAATGATGCCAAAAATATATTTTAGTTGTTTTATGTTACCTATTTATTTTTTAAAAAAACAAGGTTTTACAATTGAAAAGAACAAAGTGAAATTAATAGTATTATTTTGTTGCATGTGAGTAAAAAAAGCACGTGTAGTTTTTTTCCATAAAACAGATGCGTACTGGACACGAAATAGTGTAACAAAAAATTTTACATAACAAAATTTGCACAAAAAACAAGAGCATATACAAAAACTATGATAACCCATAATCTGCGTATTACTGCAATTAATATTTTTTTTCGTACTGAATGGTAATTATTATTCATGTATAGTCGTTTTTAGGTTTTGCTTTTCGTGCATATTGCATAGCTAAATTCTTTTAGTTTTTATACGTACAAGTGCACCTTGATAATAATAATAAAACTTGCGAGTCCAAATAAAAAAAAAACATATAAAACTACTATTTTTTGTTTTTTGTACATTTTCGGTATCTATGATTATCTATATATGTTTGTTGTTGATCATGATTACCATAAAAAAATATAAGAAAACATTGTTTTTCTTTACATCTATGTTATCTGTCAGGTAATAATATTAATCAAGGTATAAACCCTGTTTTAAAAGCTTTGTAAAAATCGTCTTGGCAAATATATGCGGCTAAAAGGCCTTTTCGACGAACCCGGCATACAATTGATTTAAAGCCTTTTTTCGATTATATCAGCGAATTATTATTGTTTGCTTTGAATCGCAACAGGTTACGAAAAATATACATAATATCTTAATTTTAGCGAAGGAGCAAGTGTTTGATGAATACGCTCTAGCTACAAAAAAGAACAGGTTTTTTTGGCATTAGTTTTTTTTAATAGTTTGAAAAAAAATTTAACTTTTCACTCAGGGTAGTTGCATAGCTTTTATGTATATAGATATATTAAGAAAACGGCTTTTTGACTGTTTAAATACAATATCTAAAAAACTGTAACGAAATAAAATGCGATAACTGCCTGAAATAATACTAAAATAAAAAGGATCGAGTAACGTTTACTCGATTCCTTGTAAAAGGTCACGTTGCAATTCAATAAGTTTATTTTTGAAAACCAACCAGGATGAATACATTCAAAGAAAACGCTTTCCAAGCCAAAAGAAACGTTTTCCAACCCAAATGGACGGCCATGTTGCACTACATAATACGTTTCCATACATAAATACTAGGGTTACAACCAAAAAACGATTTCAAACTAAAAACAACGTTTTGTTTTTGATTAAAACGTTTTTTGACTTAAAAAGACGTTTACAAGGCGACACGAACACTAAAAAATTTTACTGGATATGTCAAATTACATAATATAACATTCGTATTACCATATAGGTCAATTTTATAGTAAAATAGCGCCTTCTTGTAGTTATTTTTAATAAATACGTTATTTTTGTATATAGTAACAATCGCGTCATTGGTATTCATTTTTTAAAGGCGTAATGTTTTGCGTGCTAAGTTTATTATATGCTTGAATATGCATATGTAATAAATCTACTGTATATTCATGTGTAAAAACACCTATCTTTCACACTTTATACTTTTTGCAGAAATAAGAAAAAAATGGTGACCCACTTCACATGTCTAAGACCAACAAAAAAAACTTGGGGTCTCCATACGTTTTAATATCAGCTATTACCATGATTGTCCCACCTCAAATTTGCGAGCGTCGAATACCGCTTACACCTTACAACCAGATTCCGTATATCTAATTTTATTGGCCTCAGCGAGACTCGAACGTGTGTTTTGGCACTTATAGTAAAATGTTTAACATTATAACACCATAGACGCTTACAATACATCAAAACAGATGTACTAATATAATAATTGTTTTGAGTTAATGTAACGTTATATATAAAAAAAAAACAATAATTACACAAAGACACTGTAAAACAAATTTTTCTAAAAAAAATAAATAGAATATTAGTATTTTGACCAATATTTATCGTAACTGTGGCTGCCAATGTACGATAGCACGCTAAATAAAAAAAATTGCCGCATCATGTTGTTTAGATGCTAATATTCATACTAAAAAATATTATTTCTTATAAATGGCTCTGCACCGCATTGACTTTTTTGTTTGAGTGACCTTCACAATGAAAACGACATGTAGATGTTTTTACTTTTGGGAAAACAAGTTCAATAACATAAGACATGTATAATCAAAGGCAAAAACTTAAATGAATAACTTTTTCGGTCAAGTGCTGCTGTTAATTAATCTCGTTGTCGAATTTTTTCGTATTTTTTTTTAAAATCAAGATAATGCTTGTGCCACGTGTACAATCGAGCACAACTTACATCTCCTACACAGAAAGTGTAGACTTTGGCGGTGTTATCGCATTTATTAACAATTACTTTACAATTATGCATGCATGCTAAATCAAAGCTACACTCAATAAGACATTTGTCTGTTAACGTATGGTACTGCTAATTTTGCTGTTGTTGGCTGTATTTATCTAGCTTCTTTTCTTGTAAGATATAGTTTAACCCGGACTAAACGATAAATAAGACTTTTTGCTCTATCTTACAAGCTGTTTACCGCATTAACTTGCAAACAGCTTTTGTTCTCTATTTTAGGTGTCTAGTACTGCCTTATAATTCTCGACGTGCGCTGTTTAGTAGGACCTGTAACTGCTCCAGCTAGTTTTCAACGCTCAATTTAACATTATAATAAGTATGTTTTGCCCAATGCACTTAATAATGTGCAGTTGTTTTGTCAGGGTCATTTTCTACATCGGGTTCTATTTTCGCCAACACGACTGTTGTTATTACTTTTATCTCGCCCCTTTCTTTTTTATAACTTGTACTTCACCAGAGAAACTATATTTTGCAGATACATTGTTGCGTGTACAGCTGACCGTCACGGTTGTCCGTACTGCATGAATGGTCTTTTCTCGTTTCTCGTAACAAGTTTTTATGTTTTCTTTTGTTAGATTAGTCGATTTTGACTGATAATAAACGAAGCTCCAGCAGTGATTGATACGTATTTGTGTCTGTTGATAAAAAAACCATGTTACACAGAAATGTCAGCGGTAAACAATTCCCAACTAATTGTGTCGCTAGAATTTTAGAAGCATTTAAATGCTTTTATTTTTCATTGGGTTTTAAACGCCAATCCTTTAAAAAAAATTCATAAAATAGCCACTAAGAAAAGTAAAAAAAACCTTGACAACAATTGTAGGTAAATTTGTCTTTCTATACGGTAAAGACAAGAGTTTTTTTAGTAAGCGTCTGTTTTAGATTTAGTTATCGATTTACACGGGTTAACAAAACAACTTTTTTGGGTCTTTTAAAAGCCTTTTTTCTTGAAAATTTTATATATACTAGATAACTTTTTAACAAGATAAACTTTACAAAAGCAGTTTGTGAAGTGTTTATAGGTCCTTTTTAATAAAAACAAATTAATGTGCATCATTTTTGGCAATACCTACAATTTGAAGCGTTTTTTATATTTCAATTCTTCCTAAAGGGTTTACAATATATATAGAAAATACATTTTATAGAATTCCAGGCTGCTGTAGTTCGATGTATTAATACTTAATATCTACTGTCATACAACATATTAGCGGAACTTAATTTTACGTTAAAATGTCTTTCCCAGTAAAATGCAATGCAATAAAACGTGATTTTACATAGATTTCTAACTTTTTATATTTTCTTTGACTTGCGAGCACTACATGCAAAAATTACATGTACTTACAACTTTTGTAAATTTTCTTTTATAAATACATATAATAAAACCGTTTATGCCTGGTATTCAACCCGAATTTAGTACTGACGAGAATATTGCAATTATGCGTTTTGAAAAAAGTGTTGGTAAGAACATTTGATTTACATTTATTGTGCATATCACAAAAACAGACAAATATACATTTATTGTGCAAAGCAAAAAAAACAATTTATTTTCAAGTACGGGCAATATTTTCTTCTTTTAATGTATATCTAAGTTTAAAAATTTTCTGTTGTCAAAAAACCAGGCGCATTAAAAATTTTATTAATGATTCTGTTGATTTTGCAAATGAACACGGCGTTCTGGTTTTTATTGTATAGTAGAATATAGTGAAAAGTTAAAAAAAACATTTTTTGTTAACCAAATGCCACAATCTAGACGTGCACGTCAACAATACCGTTGTTGTTTGTCATAAAGCGTTGCTTTAATTTTAAAGTATATTTGTATTTTCCTTTATCAATATTCTAGATAATTTCCTATATTTAATGTAAAAGTTTTTAATTACAGAAAAGAATCTTTTTACAAATATAGTACTACAATAAAAAAGAGAAACATTTTAGTGCACCTAATCTTGCATTAATCGTTTAAAGAAGTTATTCCTATATATTTATCGGTAAAAAATACTTTGCATCTTGTTGCTTTGGGTTGTAGATGGACCTTGATTTGGGCCTAGCTTTGGCAAATTCTCGCCTCAATAAAGACCAGAATCCTATGCTTTTGTTCGTATGAACATCGATTTCTTGTATTACAAAGTTTCTTTTGTGGCATACTGTATGATGCTCGTAATCAAAAGCCGGCAGCATCTGCAGTGATATTATATAGCCTTCTTATCCATCACCACAAATTGTTGTTTAAGCAATACACTTCTTGTGACTACTTGAGTAAGAGTAGTACCGCTTCTTTCATCCACAAATTCAAAGAAGTACTTGTAATATTGTTTTGTTTTGAAGCCCAAACCTATATATGCCAGGTTAAAACTCACTTTTATAAGTTTTTTCGTTGCATAAAAGTGCCTCGTCTATCATAACTACTACACCTTTATCTTTAATTTGCGCTACCAAGTACGTTTCTAACAGCTCCGCTGTTTGTATGTGCAGTTTATTATAAAGTATATGCGCTGTTGTTGCATTGGTAAAAATAATACACAAGTGAATCTTGGCTGGAACCATTCGTGCATAGTCAAAACTATTTTAAATATTGTTTATTTGTCAATTTGTGTTTCTGGTTGATATTGTTGAGATCTACCGCTTCACCAAAATTACATATTTGCATATTTTGTCACCTTCTACATAAAAACTCCAATGTCTGAAAATCAAAGTTTGCTAGTTTACTGCAAGAAAAACATAAAAAATTTAGTTTCATTCTGATGTTTCCGCAAAAACGCATAGTTGTTTTCTGTGTTGTTAAGTATGTGGTAAATTCGTCGTTTTTTGGTTGAGGTTAAAGCAGAGTTCATTTATTTATACTTTTAGTTTTTACGAAAAGTCTTTATTTTTAATTATTTTTCGCCTAAAAATTTTTTTCGAATTATTCTTCTTACTTCAGTTGTTGATAAGTATTATGTATTTTTGTTTAAGTATTTCTACGCTTGGAATTGGTAATGTTCTTTATATACGTTTCGCAACGCCTGTAAAATTTTATTATAATAGCTTTTTTTTTATCTTTTTTAGATCCACATTTTATAGCTAGTACCGATATATCGGTTTATAGTACTTGAGTTCTTTTCATCGCATTCCTTTTGTTATCCAATTGTTTTTCTAGCAAGAATTTCCCAAAAAGGAATATTCGCTTGTTTGATATATTTTTTCTTATATATTTTTGTTTGTAACATATTAAAAATGGGTATCTATTTTTTGCATTTTTTCTAATTTTTATACATTTAGCATTCTTTTTCGATTTTTTACATTTAATTCTCAAAATGGAAATTAGGTTAATTGGTATCGTTGCAGCATTTTAACCGTAGAATATAATTTATAAGCATCCATTTAAACAGTCCGTATTGGTATTTATTGGCCCTGTTTTCAGTTTTTTTTATATCCTCCGTATTTTTCCTAATATATTTATTTGTTTTAGTTCCAAATGTTTTTTGCCCTTTAAATATGATACTGTCATGACTGTTATACGACATAGCAATATATTAATATCTTTTGCGCAACAAATACAACGAACTAATGGTTTATTTATATATTAAAAATAGATTGCCGATATACAAAAAAAACCAATAAGGGACGCATTATTACTTATCCTACTAGATTTTATGTTTTTTTATTTAGAACAATTTTTTTTTCCTACGTTTCTTTGCTTAAAATTTCTGTATTAATTATAAGATTTTCTAAGTATTCAAATTCACCTCTTGATTTTTACTCGAGTTTATGTTGTAAAATGGATCAGAAAGTTGATTTAATGATTAGCTAATGTTATCAAAATCTTCATTTACGATAGAAAGTTTGTCATTAACATACTTTCAATGCCTTTTTGAACCTTAAAATGTATGTTTATATTCACGCGTGTAGAAATCATCATTTGCTGCAATTCTTAGCGCCCTTTATATGCTCTGGTTTATATCTTTGTACAAACAGAAATGTTTAAAGTATTTGCTGATTTCGAAAAGACTTTCCTTGTTTCTTCCGTTTCATTGAAATCTTTAATGTTAAAACGCACTTTGAATCGCTTATTGACACAATCGGATTATTTAAAAATAGATCTAGAACTTTAATACAAGATTCTTGGCGCTTGTTGCCATCCAATTTTTCTTTTTACTTTTCATTTATGGGTAGAAAGAAATATAACAAGTTGATCACAAATTTGCATGAAATCAAATATTTTCATTTAATTTTTGGACAATACAAAAATTAAAAAAAGTAAAACACGCTATACAAATCAATTTAAATATTAATAAGCCCATATCTGTATTTTTTTTTTTTGGATTGCAAAAAAGTAAGAGCCTTAGGTACCATACATTTTTTTAAATAATGTTTATATTAAAAGGGTGTGTTAAAAACACTGCGCTAAATTTTGAAATGAACACAATAAATAAGTCGATTAATATTAAAAGTTATCATGCTTTTACAATTGAAAACTACAACAGTTTTAATAAATAAAAGGTCATTTTTTACTTTGCCTTATATTGTGTAATTTGAGTTACTATACGTATTTTCATTATTATTAATATCATGTATTTATACATATGCACGCTACATATTTATTGTTTATTGTTGACAGTATTATATTTACAGAACTGTTTTTAAAGAACGACGTTACTACGCACGCAATAACTTGAAAGATTTTTTAAAAATTGCATAATATAATTGTATATAAGTTCGATATATAAACCTTTTTTTATGTATTTATGTGTGAAAAAGTACGCAAAAGGCCGAAATTATTGTTTACAATTTAATTATTGTATTAACAAGGTTCGGTAAAAAATATAATTATATTTCATGAAGAGAAAATTAGTATCCAGAAAGTATTTATACGCCAATTAATACCAGAGACAGTATTTTACTAGTATTAAGAGCAATATATTTTTCTTTTCTTTGTGTTTACATACTTTCAAAAATTTAAAACCATGTATTATAAGCAAAAAAAAGCAGTTTATTTTTTTAAAAAATTACAACGTTCTTGTTAAGCAAGAAAACAAAAGTCAGTAGAAATTTGTATCTATTAGGAAGTTCATTAGTTCAAAGTCGTCTAAGGTGTAAAAAAAAGAAGAAATTCTAAAAGTTTAAAAATGTAACGATCATCTTTTTTTACCTTTTGAACTTACAACTGGACTTTTTATTTGTATTTACAAATAAGTACATATTCATTTTATATAGACTTTTTTGGTTTTGACGCTACTTTATGGACCTACAAAAAAATAAGAATCAAAAAGAAAATTACCAAATGGTAATTTCCAGAATAAAGGGGCGAGAATATGTTCGGGTAACTTCCGAAAAAATGAGAATATTTTTTTGAAAATATTCTCATGCCCGATCCTGACCGCAATCGATAATTTTATACAGGAAACGTTTGCGGGCACGATAAATCAATCTCATACTATTAAAATAAATGCGAGTGGAAAGATAATAAAAATACAAAATTTAAATTGCAACATATATTAACTTAAGATATTTTTTACGGTAAAATATTGCGGTTAAAGACATTATAACCAACTTTAGAAACAATAGTTGTAAATTTATATTATAATTCATACGCCAAGTATAAACGAATATAAGTCAATTTTAAATTTTCAAATGCTGTTGAATTTTAATTTTGCATATTTGATATTTGTCAACTTAAAGTTATGTTACCAAATATACTATACGTTAAAATATGTGGGGGAAGGTTCGTAGAGATTACATTTTTTTGAGACCTATCTAAGCAGTATTATTAAAGGATTAAGTTTTAGTACTTACTATTTTTTCTCAATACTTTAATAATCTCTAGAGCCAAGAAAAACATCGGCACCCGATTCTTCATTTTTTTGTATTTTTTTATTTGTCTTTTGGGAAAGTAAAAAACGGTTTAATATTTTTTTGTATGGCTTCGCTTGCATATAAATAGCTTGCCACATTTTTATCTGTAATTTTTATAGTAAAATATATATTCATGAAACAGAAAAGTAGTATGTGCTCATAAATAAGATAGTGTAGCTAACTCGCGTTTAAAGTACTATTTTATAATTGAAAGGCATTCAAACATTACAAAAGAGTTTATAAAGATACATAGTGACGGAAAAACGGTTACATTGTTTTACTTTTTTATTTGTAAAAAAACTTCTTTAAACTTGTTTTTACGATTTTTAAAAGGTAATTTAAAACTTAAAAAATATTTGCAGTCAAAAACTGCAATTTCTCAATTCAATAAGGTTCGAGTTTTCTTAATATATAAAATAGAATTATTTATATACAAATTTCAAAAAAGAACGAGCTTAAAGACTCTTATTTTTTTTAAAGATTTAAGTTTCAAATTTGCACACGCTTTTTTCGTTAATAGTTTTTGCGTTTTTATTTTGTGCAAAAGCTTAAACGAAATGGATGTTTAAAGAAATTGTTTTAAACCGCAAAAAAAACTATGTAACTACAACTTATAAGCTTTTTAAATGCCCGTAAAATTTTAAATTTTTTTCAATGTTTTATGCAAAATAGACTTAACCCCGTTTTTTTGGGCTCTAGAAATTGCATATTGAATGTATATTAACTAGATTCTAGACCAAAAAATCTTGTTTGGCCATTATTTGATTTTCAGGATTATATTAAGGTTTATATTTTGTTTTGTGTTCAAAATCGTAAGGTAATGACTTCTACTTGCCTTACTGAGTTGTTCGTACGTATTGATTTGCTACAAAAAATTATTTAATTATACCGGCGTCAAAAACATGTTGGTTAAAAAATTTTGATGATTTAACATCTAGTAATACCGTTTGTGTGTAATTAGTGAACGAAATTTTGTATGCTACTTTTTGTATGCAGCATACAAGATTTTGTATGCAATATTTTATCAAAAACTTTTAGTTATAATAAGTTTTAAATTTATATGAAGAAGTTTTATTTATCATTATATTATTTGTTTTACTAATTTATGTCATGTTTCGATTGGTAATAAAGTAGGGTGAGAAAAATAAAGTACCCAAATATGTCTGCTTATACAAAAACACACAAAATTATATATAAAACAAATATAAATAATTATGAACCATTAAAATAATCATACAAATGAAATACTCTTCATACTGATTCATGTTCATTAGTGTTTATGGAGCTAGTAACATAAGTCATTGAAATAACCCTTGCCTCTTCAATACATTAGTGATAGGTCAAGTTGGTTACTATATAATAAGTACATATATACATTATCAAGCATAATCTTAGATGTTTTTTATATTTTAAACTATTTTTTAGAGATTTATACGAAAAAAAGATCATCTTAAAAAATCATTGCGTTGTATTTTGTAGGAATAAATATTTGTATTCTTTATGATATATAAATGTATGTTCTGCCTAGTGATATATTTATTATCTTTCCTTTCTTCCAATATAAATTGCTATCGTCCATAAAACCGGATTTATATGGGCTAAATTCTTCTCAAACAAGTGTATCTTAGGTTGCTCTACAAAAAAATTATGATAAAGTTAAGTATTACATCTTTTTTGCTATACATATCTTCTAGAATTTTTGACTTTCAAATATTTATTCCGGGTTTATTAAAGGCTAGAAAATCTAGGATAAAATATAAAGCAAATCTTTTAACGAAACCTTCAAAAATATAGGATAAACGAAGAAAAAAAAGGCTTGATACAAGCGAGTCCGTAGGCAAGGGGGATTGCTGAACCAGGGGGCCCCTATTCACCTTTTTTCGTAAATTATATAATTATATTTCATTTTATAATTTTTTTTTGTTTTTTTTGTTTTTATGAAACTTATATGTACGGTGCAGTATGTCATACTTCTTCTTATTTATTTTTTTTTGTAAAAAGCCCTTTATTTTTTTATCAAAAAATAGGTTTAGGACCCCTCTTTTTTTGAATTTTGAATTTTGGCTACGTGCCTGGATATTTTATATACAAAATTAACCAATTTATTATAGTATGCTGCATACAAAATTCTCAAAACTATGTATAATGCTATATATCAATTAATATAAATACCATAATTAAAAAAATACTTGATCCAGATAAAAATATTTTGTTATGGGATAACATTTTTAAATTTAAAACAGTCTATTAAACTGTATAAATGTGTGTATATGTTTATAAAAAATTAAAATGTTGGCTGTAGTGCAAATGTTTTTTTAATGCACTAAGTACAATAAAATAAAAATAAAGATTAGGCTGTAAAAAATTGTTTACTGTAAGAACACAAAAAATGTTTTTGTATGCTCGATTTATATAAAATCTTTTGATCATAACCTAGAAATATTGTACAAATCACACTAAAAAATCTTTCTTGGTTATAAATCTTTAACAATTTTTTTTTAGTATGTTTTTAAATCATTAATAAATTTTTTCTATTAAATAAATGTAAAAATGTGTAAGATTCGTTTTAAAAACCCTACAGTTGTACATTTTATACTTTTTTTGTATACTACAGTTTTATAATAACGGTTTATTAATAAAAACCAAATATTTTAAGTTAGTTTTTTTATTCGCAAAATATTATATATTTATAATACACACTACTACAAAATGGCAAATAGTTTTCAGTATACTTAAATATACGGTATAAGGCAAATATTTCATTATTATTTGTTTCCTCGAATACTGATTTTTTTTTTTCAACATGGATTATATAAAAACAGTGATCAACTATTCTAATTTTTTTAAATTAAACTTAAAATATTTTTCTTTGTAAAAAAATGAATTTTTAGACTTTTATTTCAAATTAAAAAACTTTCTATTTTATTATAAAATCTAATACATATGGAACAAAAAATTTAACATTTAGATACTTACAAATGTCCTATAATCGAATTATTTCTAATTAAAGACACATGATTGAATATAATGAAAACACGCTTCTGACGCTTGGTTTTTTGCATGTAAACCCACAACTCATTGTTAGGATAAAACACGTTGTTTAAAACTTTCATTATTCCGGTTATTTATACGAATTCTTAAGAAATAGATAACGTTTAATAGAAAAATGGTTTTTATGATATTGAGCTCAGTGATGATTAGGACAACCCAATGCTATTAGTAGCATATTTGCTATAGCACTTGCTATTTCTGCTATTTTACTAATTTTGTATTTTTATAAAAAATTATAATATATTATGTAATACAACACATAAAATAAAAAAAATTGATACGTAACTATAAAAAAGACCAAAATTTACTATTTTAGTAGAATTTACGTTAATGATAAATTAATTTTATCTGAAACGACAGGATACTTATAAAATTAAATCTATTTTGTCATACTTTTTTATTGTAATGATCGCTTTTTTCTAAAGAAAAAATGAAAAAAAAAATAAATTAATAAAAAAAAAAATGCTCATATGATTCTTAAAAAATATTATCTACAATAATTAGAAAAAAATAACAGACAGTAGTAAACAATGTATATTAAAGGTTGCAGGTTTGGTTTTTATAATAAAAAACTAAAGCAAAAATTCGCTGTTTCTGTAACACTACGTATATAAAAATATTAAGTTGTACGTACAGTGTTACAGCATAAATTAAGATGTGAATCAGGCAATAAAATATATTCCTATTAACTCAGTGTTACATAATATTTATTTTAACTAGGTTCAAAAGCATCAAAGAACCGCTTGTCGTCAAATACTAGAGAAAACCTACAAAAAATGCTATTTTTGCTATTTTTGCTATTTTGGTTGTTTTTTGCAGGGCAAAAATAGCAGTTTTTTCTGCTATTTTGGGTTGCCCTAGTGATGATATTCAGAAGGGTCAAGGGGATAGGGTTAGGAACCCCCTCCCCCAAAAAAACAAAAAAACTTGCACTAATATAAATTTAAATTATAAATAAAACCATAAATTTTTTTTGCCCCCCACCCCCCCCCCGACCCCAGAAAAAAAATTAAGATCTCGGCGCTGATACGAATGTATTATCATATATATATGCGTGTGTACAAAGTAAAATACTGCGCATCTAAATGTTCGCGCTTTACATTTTACCAGTATTTAAGCTAAAATTATAATATGACGTCTCGTATATTTCTTTGATTTGATTATTCGTTTACCCACTCAGTAAAAAATGTATTTTTTATGCAGAAGAGCTAAAAAAATACATTAATTAGCTACATTTTTTTATTATACGTTTATGCTCATTTACATTAAATTATAATACAAATTATGCACGCTAACTATTTTTTTTATTACTTAGTATTAGCCTATATAATATAGCTCCTTATATGTTTTAACCCAAGTGTAAGTTTATCTGTTCATTTTTATTATAATTTATATATGACACAATTTATGCATCTTGTCTCTAAAAGCGTAAGAATTAATTAAAAATATAAGGCTGTGTTTTTTTTAAGTTAATAAACTACTGTAGTTTGAATTGGTGATAAGAAAACTGTTTACTATTATTTTGTTTCAAGATATTTATAAAACTGTTTTTTTACAAACATGACATTTTATAACTAGTTTGTAGGTTTGACTGCACGCAAAAAAATATAAAACTAGTGAAATTACCCATTTCTACAAAAAAAAAATTAGATGCTTGTGGTCACTTGTGCACAAAAAAACTTTATGAAAATGTGTTGCGAAATGTTAACAGTTAAAAAACAGTTATGTTATTTATCTTGCAACAAAAGTTTTATATAACTTTTTTTTTTATTTTTTTGATACAGCTTTTTCCCTCCATTACAAGAGGTCACAAAAAACATGTCTTTGATTTTTTTTTTATCCTTTTTTTTGTATAAAAAAGTGTATATAAAAAACTGTTGGAATATACACAAATATAACAAGAAAAGACTCAGAAAAGAAAAATATAAATACTATGGATATATTCTACAAAAATCAGCCTCTACAAGAATTTTATGGTGGTACGAAAATATACCTAAAAGCCAATTAAGTGAGTTTTTTACAATATGGTTTTGTATCTTTTATGATTTTGTCGTTCCCCTCTATTTTTCGCGTTTTATTTTGTTAAAATTATTGAATTTGTGTTTATTTATGTCATAATTTTGTATATTTTATACTTAAAATGCACTGAATATGCAAAAAAGCAATATTTGCACGACTTGGACTAAAATTTATAGTTATAGTGCTGTGTAAAAAAATGGACTTTCCCCTATATCCGTTGTAATAATAAATAATAGTAAGGCGGCCCAAATGGCATAGGTTTTTAAAAAGCAAAAAATAGACAAAAAGTACATTTTTTTATTTAAACAGTTACTTTACAACTTTTCAACATAAAAAAAATATAATTATATAGTCTTTGCTAGAGATAAGACTTTTAGGGAAATCCTCCCATAAAAATTTTCTAATTTTTGTATTATAATCACTCTTGTTACATTTCTCTCTATAAATTGATGCATTTTTGGTAAATTAGGAAATTTATTAGTCTTAGGGGATTTCCTCCTTTTTTTATAAATTCTTCTTTAACAAAAGAAAAAGACAAAATATTACAAAGAAACAACGAACTAGTTTTAATAGTTACAACATTTACGTTTGTATGATTACATGTGTTCTTTATAGGTGGATTTGTTTATGTAAGCGACAAATTGCCATATAAGGTAAAACTTGCTTGGGTACTTTTAAATAAGCTTTGAACGTACATTAAATGCTTTTGCAAACATACCGTATCCATTTAAACATTTTTTTCTGAAATGTAATTCGATTGACACGTTAACATATAAACCCTTAAAAATGCGGAAATTCCTAAAAACCGTACCCATAAAAGTTCCCCCTTTATTAAAGATCATTCTTTAAGCAAAAAAATTAGTTAAATTGAAGTAAACTAAAAAAATATAAGTCTGCAGGTTGCATTACTTATCAAACACATTTGTGTGTTGTTGGAAAGATTATTTTTCTACGTTCAATACATGTTTTTAAAACCGTAATACACTTCAATTATATAAGAACAACATCATAAAATCTTATTTGTACGCTTTATTTTTATTTAGTTCTCAGCATTTACATCTAAATCATATAAGGCTACACTGTAATATAAACGAATAAATAATTCCTTAATATTGACAAGAATACTCATTTAATATTAAAATTCGTAATGGATAGTGATATTTTTTTATAATTTGTACGCTCACAATTCTTGTGCAAAAAAACTGTTTAAAAAAATATTGGATTTTTCTTATATAGCTGAAAAGTAAGTTTAAGCTTTTTTTTATTAGATATCATTGAAATTCCACGAAAAAATTTAAAAATATCAACATCAAAGCTAAAAGAAAGTGGTTAAAATGTTTTTAAGAATAGAAAAATACTGCATATACGGCATGTTGTCTTTTTTTATTTAATTTTTGGGTTTACGTTCCGATTAAGCACAAAGGTATGTAAATATGATATAAAGCTCTACACAAACTCCTTTCAATCATTTTTTTTACGATATTGAGCCGAGATTAAATATGTCTTAATCGAAGTACTTTTTATAAGGCGTTTGAAAAGTATTTTGTATATTTTACGTCTTATTTTGTTTATGCGATCGGTGTACAAAAAAGCCTCATTCATTAGGGTAGGGAAAACTTAATCAAAAAACTTATATAGTGTAAAATGCAAAAAAATTGTTTAACAAATTATAACCGCAATATTGAACATTTGCAGTATATAAACATTACAAAAAATAGTTCCAAACCAAATTTTACTCTTATGTAATAGTTTGTTATGCGCAAAATATACATAATTTACATTGAAGCATAAAAAATTTATACCATGACGTCAGTTCAGGTTCAAAATATAATAAATACACTCGAATACAAAGCATTAATTATTTTTTGATTTTTGATTTTTACGCAAAATTCTTATTATGTCAAATTTGCAGTTTTTAAGCTAGATTTATTTTTTACAGGTGTATTAAATATACATGTATTTTTAATTTTTCGTATAAAATTTTTATTTTAGCGAATATTCATACATAGATTTTTTTTTGTTAACAACAAATGTATCATATATAAACTTATAGGAAATAATAAATTTATTAGGTAACTGCGAAGATGCCGTTCTTAAATTGCTAAAAATTTGTGCCCCTATCTTAAGTTAGATTAAATTATAAGCTTTTTTATGACTCTTCATTTAAATATTACGGTATTTAGCTTATGCAATAAAAAATTGTACACATATCTTTAATTGTAGTTTAATACCTATTTATATGTGTTAACACTGTTTTGAAACGTTGAAAGTTTCAACCATGTAGCATTTATTTTAATAGATTTTTACGCGCAATGCTCTGTTGAATGCATATACCTCTAAAGTAAAAAAAAATGACTATACTAAAAAACAAATTTGCGTTAGTTGCAGGACTTTATACTTTACAAGAATCAAATTATCAATTTTTGTTTATATAAGATTTTATGACATCTTAAGCGCTTTTTTTATATTTATTGCAATCCACAATACTACGAATTAATATTAGGTAGGGAATTTTTATTTTTATGCCCATATCTTACAATTTTTTTGCAATTTTTTTTTTTTTTTGTATAAAAATATTTTATTTTAATTCTATTGCAATAAAAAATCCCAAAGTATTAGATACAGAAAAAATGTATTTTGATATAATTTCAATCATATTAATTTATCGTAAAATAGAATATTATGGTTTTAAAATATGGTAGCTAAATACAGCAGATAGCTATATATAACAGACGCAGAGTCTCTGTGTATGTAAAACAAACACTGCGTATAAACACACGTGTCACAAACATGAGAAATCTTTTTTATGAAATAACAATTTAGACCAAATACTTTAATTAGACTTGGAATTTTTTTACAAAACAGATAGTTTAAAAAATCCTTGCATGTATATAACACGAAAAAAACAGAAGGACTACATTTCATGCATTTTTTATGATTTTGTACAGTTAATTTACGTAAATGCTACTCTTTATTTACTTATATGCATGTTATGCTTAATCTTTTATAATTTATACGTAGTGTCTGTAACAACTTTATTAAAAACTATAAGCAATTTATTTTTAAAATTATGTAGTTATTGCTGTTTACATTTCTGTTATCTATATTTTTCAGCGGTTTAACAATATTATGTATTTTAAATACCATTTAAAAATAACAGCAATATGTAAGTTTTTTGGTGCATACAAACGTCAGGCAGTGGCGTAAACAGGATTTAGTTTACAGGGGTTTTAAGTCAAAAAGTGTAATGATATAGTATTTGACAAAAAACATTATCATAAAAAATTCTTAGAATATTTTTTTTATTTTCAAAATTATTTTACGGGGGGTTTAGAATAGAAATGATCGCCAAAAAAATTTTTGACCCTCAAATCAGAGCAGGCATTTTTTTTTTACGTGGAGGGGGCTTAAACCCCTCGACCCACCCACTGTGCACCCTTTAAACACGCCAATGATTTCAGGTAATTTTTTTTTGATTTATTTTAATTTTTTTATTGTAAATGTTTGTTAAATATTGACAATATATATTTTTATGACTTTTTCAAACAGTAAAATCTACTATGTGTGTTTAAATATCTCTGCTTTAAAAAAATATGAAACTTATTGAAGTTTTTTTAATGCAATTACATGTTTTTGTTTCATTGGTAATAAATTTTAAAATATTTCCAGAATTTAAGTAAAGAAAATTTTACAAATTACATTTATATTGAGTATGTTATCTTTTACAGTAGTATGAATAACAATTAAAACTTACTATGGCTTCTTTATTTTTTGTTAATTTCTTACTTTCTATTGCGAGTAAATTATTTGAAATAAGGTTCATTAATATATTTTTTATTGTTTTTTAACACTGAAATAAGCTTTACAAATATAGATAAACTATACGAACAAATCTTAAAATCGCTTTTTATATATTTTTACTAAAAAAATCACTATTTATATTTTAAAATACAGCTCATTATCGAATATTGTATGTTTTTAATAAATAAATAACATAGCAGAAAATCATCGGAATGCATAATTTATGCACTGTATTAAAATTTAATGTTATAAATAACTTTTAAAGTAAAATGCAATAGGTTTGATAATCTAATCTGTTAGACGTATTTTATTCTAAAGATGCAGATTTGTACTTCTAAACAGAAATACTACTAATGCGCACGTAAAAACTGTTTTTTTTTGCTAAACCTATATTGATTTCGTTGCTTTAAAAACCCCAAAATTTTTATATTCCTAAAAAATTTAAAAAAACAAGTTTCAAATATATGCTTTGTACAATGACGTTTTATCGCGCAACAGAGCAACAAAAGAATGCGCTTTTTAGTACTTAAAAGTCAGATATATGTATTTTGGAGCCTTACTGGTGTAAGCAATTTTCTAGATCAAACAAAAAATTATATGTGAAAATTGCAAGCTGCGTTTACCTTTCGACTGATATTTTTTTAGTTTTTTTTTTAAAAGATGTATTTTTAATTAATCCTAAAAATATTAAACTTAACGTACTAAATACATTACATAATTTAATGTAAACATAAAACACCTTGACTATATTTAAAATTGCAGCTAAAACCAATCGTTTTTATTATTTTTAACTCTTTAATTGTATCACAAAGTGAATTAGGCACAAAAAATATACCGTATAATCGCAATAATACGCATACTTTTTAACAAAAAAATTTTGCTTTCTCGAAATAACTTTTCTAGGTTTTTATTAAACCGCGAAATCTCTATCGTTAAATGTAATTATATTATTTCGATTATAAGGTATATGCTGATGCCTCAAACAGTATACAATAATAAGAATATAAAGATGGCCTATTATCCATATTAAATTTTATTTATATAAATGAACATATTGCAGGACTGGGTGTTTGTATTAGGGCATACTTACAAGCATTTTTACCCATATGTAAAGTTTTACAAAATTATTCGCAAGAATTATCATATTAAAGCAGGGTTTTTTATGCAAAAATTAACTTTGATCCCTTCTTTAGATGTTCACAAAGTTTGGGTTCATTTCTTTAGATTAGCCCCGCAATGTATATTAAAACAAGATTACTTTACTATTGAATGTACAAATATTTAGGGAAAGGGAATATTTACTATTTTCTAGTATGTCTGGTTACATCAAAGTTGATTTAAATAACGTAGAATTAAATTTATAGTAAACGAAAAAAATCGTTATAAAATGAGAAGAACAAAAATATCTAAGTTTTACTTTAAACTTTGCTTATTTTTACAAGGATTATAAAATCTTTAGACTTTCTTTTGGAATCTAATATGAAAATAAATATTATCTATGTTTTGATTATCTATAAATATGTCATGTTGATCTCGTTAAAAATTCGACATCCAAAAGTGTGTATTTATTATCTTTTATAACGAATCTGTGTCTACTCTCTTTTCTTTACGGCTTATCATTTTGTGATCCTCAAAGGAATCACAAAAATCGAATATTATCACAGGCGATCAGCCTGAGAATGCCTGTATTAAAGCGTTGCTTATCTTTTTTTCTCTTTTTTATCCTATATTTTGCCAAAAAAAACAGTTTTTTTTTATTTAAATTGTATGTTCGTACACTATATTGTATTCAAGGTTTGCGCAAATCTTACTTTTTTGCATGGCGAAAAAACAACGCCGTACTAAAAGGTTTAAATAACAAAAATGTATAAAACTTAATTGCGTAAGATTTAAAACTATGTCTTATTTAAATACAAACCATATAGCTTATATGGTTTTTTTTTGGTAAAGAATAAATAAAGTATAGATGCTAGAAAGACTTTGAATTAAATAATACACTATAATTGCTATAAATAATGACATTTTAGATTAATCTATCAGCCCTTAAACTTTATTTTATTGAAAATTGTTATATTATAGCAGGTTTGCAGCAATTTCGTATATATTTCTTAACACTATTATAGTTTTTTTTATTAATTTTATGCTAATTTTATTTATATTTAAAATAAATGTTGAGTCTCTATCTGCTGACTCATTGATCACGTCACCGACTAAGACCTCTGAGGGAGCCAAAAGAGGTCGAGGGAGCCGACTTGATCAATGAACAGTCAGCCCCACCATAGCTCTGCTCAGACTAGAACGAGCAAGCCACAGCCGAAGGCTGTAGCGACCAGCAAATTATCCGCGAAGCATCAATTTTGAGATTTTTGTTAACCAATGGATTATTCCATAAAAGGAAATATTTAATCTAGAATATTTTTGATAAGATAGAATTGAAACAGGTATTAGGGTGAATAAAATGTATGACATATTAATAAGTTGAGTTTATAAATAGAGAGTGAATAACATGATTTTCCGTAAGAGCAATAAAGCCCCGGCCTAAAGCATGCATTACATAAAACTAAACTAGAAAAATATATTACTTGAGCTTGCCTCTGTTTTAAATGCATCAGGTCGAATACACTTTGTAAATGAAATTGAATCTGTAAAAAAAGGCTTAATTTTACGGTCATAAAAACTTAATCATGCATAAAAATATATTTTTTTTATTATTTAGCTTAATTCTTACATATATTACTACTAAATACTTTAATATGTTTTTCTTAACACTTAAGTGCCCAAAGGCACTTTAGTAATTTTTTTAGACTTACATAAATGCCCGTAGTCTCTATAGAGACGCTCGAAAAAATATGGCTTATGCCCATTTCTCGCACAAGATTAAAAACTGAATTGCATCAAAACATTATATTTAGTTTTTTAGTGTTGCAAAAGTATTTTGTAAACATATGCATCCAGCGTCAGTTTTTGTATAGATCGCCGTCAACCTTTCTATAAGGAAAAACCAGAAAATACATGTCAGGACGTAAAATTTAATTCGAAAACGTGTGCCGGCCACTATTTTTAATAACCGCAACGCACGCTAGCATCTTTTGGGGTTTTATAAGAAGTATATAAACTTCGTCTGTTCACCGTGGGCACTTAAGTGTTGAGCAAAAAGAAACTGATTTTTTGCGATATCATCTTTTTTTGCAATATACAAAAATCAATTTTTTTGCGTTATCATATAATAAAACATATAAAATTTCGATATATATTTATATTTGACACAATTTATAAGCTGAATATTGATTTTCACACCCCTGATAAACAGTATAAATTAACAAATAAATAGATATTTTCGCAGAGTTTTTGTAAAAACGTAAAAAATAAAAATAACAAATAACAATATTTCAATGTATTAAATGTCGGGAGACAATCAGGTGACATGTGAAGTTTGGTGTAAGGCCAGGTTATCGTTAGTTTATGATTTAAGAGTTGACGAACAAAAATTAATAAAAGAGAAAATAGAATAGAGCCACGACAATTGGATAATTCTTAAGCTTTTTTTTATGAAAAAATAAATATAATTTTGTAGGTGGTCCGTTTTTTTGTGAACTTTTATAAAAGTACGTGTATAGTATTAAAAAGACTTCAGTTCAGTAATCTTCGCATGTTGTCATTTTTACTCTAAGCTTTAATATATGGATTGTACCGAAACGAAAATTGTCATTCGATTAGGCGCGACATTTAATAATATTTTGTTGATCCTGATAATCGTATTCTTGCGTTTTTTCTACCATAATCACTGCTTTTTATCTGTTAATGATAAGTGTTTTATGCAGCTTTTCTTATTGTGTCAATTTCAGTGTTAATAATATATAAAAAATCAATATTTTCGCGTTCAAAACTGTAAAAGAGCCAGGGGTATCAAAAAAAATACGGGAAAAACTATATAAGGACAACATTATATATGTTTATTAAGGAAAAAAATATTTTCAGATTTTTTATATGGTTTCTAAAAAAAATTATATTTAACTGATATAATTATAGTTTGGAGGAATTCGGATATAAACGTAAAGCTTAATATTTTCCTAGAATGTTTTTTTTTCTTAATATGAATTAACATTATTCGAATTGATTTGGTCGTCCACTACTTTAACAGACGATCCTAACTAGGGCTCAACTTTATACCGTATAATTTTTTTACTATACATTAACCATACGTATAGTGTTAAAATTATGCGTATAGTGCGGTATAATTTAGGTATAGTAGAGGTATAGTATAAACATAACACCTTTTACTAATTTTGACATGGTAAAAATATAATAAAAATTAATAAATTAACTTAAAATCACAAAGACCAAATTAGTATACTAAAATGTAATTTTATTTCGCATCACGTAAATAATCACAATATTGATAGGAGGTAGCAAACTTAAAATTACAATAGTTGGGCGTTTTAAATTTTACTCATATTGAACACTCTCCTACCCATGAATATTTGCATTTTATACACCTATATGTAATGTGGAAGTACTTTTTTTATCCATAGGTATTAAATCGATTCACTTCATATAGGTAGTAAAAAATAATTTACCTAAGTGTCGTACTTATGGTATTCTTTAACTGCGGAAAAAGCACTTCATATCTGTATAAAAATACGAAACACGTATGAACATAGAAGTTCCTTCAGGTAAAAACAAAAACATAATTAATGCCAATGTAGTTTTTCTTATAGGTAAATGATTTCCTAAGTTTTATATATTTATAACAGCTATTTCTTTATAATGATACACATCCAATATTGTATAAAAATTCTATGTTTCATAGTATTAAAATGATTTTATAATAAATTAACTTTTTATAAACTAAAATAATCATAAAAACACAACATTTTAGTTTTTTTTTTTGATAAAATATGTGTAATTGTGCAAAATACATTATTCTTAGAAAAGCTGTAAATATTATTCTCTTATCATTTTTTTGTTTGAACTAATATGGCACTTCAAAATACGAGGTATACATACAAAAAGAAGTTCTGTATGAAAGAAAATTGTGCTTTTTGGTATTTTAAGTAATATTTTACACTTTGTTTCTAAAATTCAATAAAAGTTTATTAAAATTTTTTTCTAAAAATATTTTATAAATATTGTATAACACTTTGGTATGCAAATTATACGCATAGTAAATTTTACTATACAAAAATTATACGTATAGTATTTGGACGAGCCCTAATCCTAACTTATACAAAATAGAATATAAATATTTTAGATAGATTTTGTATACGTTGATTAAATAGCATATTTATATATTGCATATAATTAACATGTAAATTTATATGGCAAAAAACTAGTCTCCATAAGTAAAGTTTAATTTTTGCCGCGTTTAAAACTTTAGAATTTGCATGCACACTGTAAAACTATATAATTTTGTAAAAGACACAAAAATACACATAAGTACCAATATGATAGCGTATATCTTAATGATTTGTTTGATTTCTCAAATACATACCTTATAAAAACGTGAAGAAATTTTAAAAATGTAAATAAGAGGCTTTTTTGAAAGTTAAAGCCGTATAATATTGTTAATATATATATTTTTTGTGAATATAGCAATAACTATTTTTTTGAAAAACAAGTAAACTATCATCACGAAACAATATAAAGGTAAACAAAAAAAATAATCCATAAACGTGTTTTTCTTTTTTAAATGGATTTTGATAAATAAACTTTAAAAACTAAAAATATTATTCAAAACTGGTTTATAATTCTTTTCTTTACTGTATATGAACAGGATATTTTTGATTTTTAGTTTCTTCTTTGTTTTCCCATATGGTCATTATGGGGGAATAAAAAATATATTTTTTCATTATATGTGGATACCATATTCGGCCCCCCTAATTCTTTTATTTATAGGCATTTTAATGTGTTTATCTTGTTTTCCATACATTTTTCATATTTATATCGGAAAATTGTCATGTTTTTTGCTTTTACCATAATCTTACCATTATGGCCATTATGGGGGGGGGGACAAAAAATATGAATGCCTATAATATAGCCATACCATATTCGAACCCCACCGAAAAGAACCTAGTTATTGTTGAGACCTTTTTCCTGATTTGTCATTTATTTTTACTCCATTGTTCTTTATTTGTTAAAGTTTATACCCCTTATTGATTTTATTCCGAA
The DNA here is from genome assembly GCA_034694785.1 of Agrenia bidenticulata. Taxonomy (NCBI): domain Eukaryota; kingdom Metazoa; phylum Arthropoda; class Collembola; order Entomobryomorpha; family Isotomidae; genus Agrenia; species Agrenia bidenticulata. The sequence continues at coordinate 23,633 of JAQFYM010000934.1, forward strand.
ACACAGTTGGTATTTTGGTTCGAACATTTTGCGAAACTTATATCACACTTACTTTTGATAAGAATGACAGAAAATAAGCATAGACAAAGGCACCCCGATAACATGGATCACAATAAATCAAAATTAACAGTTAGCATACTCACATTCAATATAAACAGCAAATACATAAATCAGGATGATATCGCTAAAATTTCGAGGTCAATAAATGAGGGTGTGATATTTCTCGCCTTTCAGGAAGCTTATTGTTCAAAAAGATCATTATATTCATTGATTTCTAATTTATCTAAAATATTTAAGAAACATAAATTAATTGGGAATGAAAAGATGTTTGGGATTGTTAGTTTATTGTTTGTTCCATCATGCTTTCATTGTACAGACATAGAAACTTTACGAGTGGGTATGGGCCCATTTTGTCTTGGAAATAAAGGCTATGTGGCCATAAAATATGGAAACGTGATTTATTGTAATGCTCATTTGGCTGCACACGAAGACAACAATGAAAATAGGAAAAGACAATTTAGAGAATTGGTAAATGGTCTATATACAAAGTTTCCGCAATGTGATACAATCATATTAGCAGGGGATTTGAATTTTAGAATAACAAAAACACCCAGAAGCGAAAGAATGCTTATAGATGGGTATTATGAACTATTAAAGGTGTTTGATCAAATGAACGATATCAAAATAGAGTATCCAATGTTTACAGAGAATGTGATTAACTTTAAGCCTACATTCAAGTATAAAAATGACAAATATGATATGAAGAGATTTCCCTCATATTGTGACAGAGTTCTTATATCAACAAAGAGAGATCTAAAAATGCTTAAATATGACAGTATTGATGACATTAATTTAAGCGATCACAAACCCGTCATATCTAAAATAATACTGTGTGGAATTATAGAAAATGGCGATGGTTTATGGAAAAAGACTGATATTGATAAAAGCATTTGGATGAAAGTAAAAACAACAGGCGTGTGGTGCCTTTTATATGAACGGATATATTTGATAATATGCTTGATCTTACTTGTTTTCGCGTTTGGTATTTTATATAAGAGAGGAATCCTAGTATATTAAAGCAATGAATTTAATTATGCAAGAAAAGTAGATTCTATATTTATTTTCTAAATTTTTCACTTTAATGTGTTAATATATTGGTATACTTTTTGTCAAACTAAAACTCTAACCTTTTAGTTCAACCTCAACATAAAAAACTCTTTGTGTTACGAGCCACTTATTCGATTTTTTGGCTCTATAAATGTTCCGAATTTTAGTCTATTTTTGTGAAAAATGACGCGTATAAGAGCGAATCATTTTCTACTTATACCAGTGAAAACAAAAAAACAGAAAAATAATGAACTACCCTTCTAGTGTATGTCGGTAAACGGTTACTACACGAATAATCGTAGTGACTAACCGTTTGAGCGGAAGCTAAAAACGGTTTGTTTACAATTATTTCAGTTAAATAAAAAATTTAAGTACATATTGACGGCAGAAATTGACATATCCTGCAAAACCTTGTTTTCCTATAGCTGCAATTTTTTCCGCGGCGACTTCTTATATAATTGTCTAATCTAACAAAATATGATAGATAACAATCTTTTTTTAAACATAAAACAAGTAATAAGGCAGCTAAGGCCATGTATGGTAGATAACCCATGGGTAAAATGCGTTACCCATGGGTATTTTACTTCTCTCAATTAACAATTTTAAATCGCCCAAAATGGCCATGTCAATTTATAATTTTATACACGGCTTAGATCAGTGTAAAATTTTACCCACAGCATTATGTGTTTACCTATAGGTAAAAATAAATACATAATTTACTCCACGGGTTAAAAGAAACTACCCATGGGTAAAACTAAATACATAAAAAAGTTATAATTAGAAATTTTACCCATGGGTAAAATATCATTATGAATTTGGGCTGTGATTCTACCCATGGGTAAATTACCATACACGGCCTAAGTGTGGTTTTAATTGTATATTATAATAAAGTTTGCTGATAAAAGGCATTAATACATATTTAATATGAAAAATCCCAATAATTTTTTCTTCAAACATTGATTTTGCTACACATTATTCGCCAGATGTGTATTTCAAAATAAAAAAAAAAAACGCCGCAAAAACGTTTTTATTATGGTTATTTGGATTTTTTTATAACTATACAAAAATCTAGGTCAAGTTATTTGCTAGTTTAAAAAAGAGTAAGAGAAAAAAAACAAAAGAAATGAAACTTACAAAAGTAATGGTAATAAACTCGCATGACATAAATTTTTATTTCAGATTATTATAGAAAAAGAATTAGGGATTAGCTTTTATTGCGAGGACTAGTATGCATAAAACGATATTATGAAAATTACGGTGTTGAATTTGTGAGTTTAAAATTACTAATAAAAAAAATTGAACTTGGGTTTTGTTTATTAATTTTTTTTTTAATTCTTAACGATGGTAATTTTTTTCGAATTTCATGATTAACAAAAAAATATAGATTAAAAAAGCAACGATAAATATTCAAAATGAAATAAAAGCATTCAAAAAAAAGAATCAGTTTTTTTGTGTGTTGTTGCAACTTACGTCGCAACCTGCAAGTAACGTCTACAGTCAAAAAAATCAAAAGGTGCAAGTTTTTTTACCCTGATAGTTGACCTGAATACACTTCCTTTCAAAATTAGTAACAAGCAAAAATTAACATAGTATAAGGCCAGCCTTTCTATAAAAATTACACGACTTGAAGTATCTACAAAAATGCAGTAACAGCTTTTTATATTTATTATGCGGAAGATTCGTATTCAAGCATTATTTAATATTTGGGTATGACCGAATTCGGGATTTTTTTAGATTCCGAATGCAATTAATTCTTCGAAAATTACGCTTTTTTTTAGTTTGCATTTACACGGAATTTTGGTTTTTTTTATTCCTCTCTTATAACGACAAAATTAAGTGTTTTCACATATATAAAAGAAGTCTAGGTGCTGGTTTAAATTTATTTTAAAGCATATCTTTTTTTTTTGCATATGAAAACACTATCCTTGTGTTTAAGACAAATCGGTAGAACAACCAAAAGTATAAAAAAATGATAATAAAAGCAGGTTAACAATATTCCGCTTAAAAGTATGGCAATTAATCCATTATGATAACAAAAAAATGTTTTAAAGCGTTATATTGTACTATTACTTTTCGGCCTATCATTTAATAGATAATGTCTTTTACCTGTATATATATCTCTAAGACGGTTATCACTGGTTACTATACGGTAATTTACCGGCATGTGGTAAGTTTTACCTCATTTCTATTTACATACGAGCTTTAAAACCAATCACTCTCAACAAGTATATCAGCAAAAAAGTGGTCATTACCTTTTCTGTAAGCTCTATATTCAGCGGCAAAGTTTCTTTTTTGTAAAATTGTAGCGGTTTTACGCTTTTTGCGATACTCTAAATAGACAAGTATTGCACAGTTTTTTAAGGTAATGACAGCATTGGTCTTTTTTATAACTTAAGGTTTACCATGAGTTTAGTTATAGATTAACTTGTTTACCTAAGAATAAACTGCATCGTTTTGTCATAAATGATTTTTTTAGCCTTTAATGCAGTTTGTGTACTTGACGCGCGCCTTTGTATTGCATCTCACTAGATAAAGATTACAAGGCTCTAGTTCTTGTAAATTAGCTTTTTTCTTGCGCGTTATTTCCAAAAAAATAGTAGTTAAAGTGGACGAAATAAACGATGCATTGTTTTATTCGTAAAAAAAAAACTCAATAAATGTATTTTTAACTTTCAAATGCATTTTTATGCCCTTAGAAAATGCGTTTATAAATGCCCCTACATATTTTAGTCTAGACTCTGCAACATCATAATATAATATTTTGCAAGTTCTAACTATGCATGTTGGTACAACTGGTCTATTTTTTTAATAATCTAGTAATTTGAAGTGTATTAAAAAGGAAAAAAACGGACGGTATATAATAAATTAGCATCATTTTTACCGGTAATGTACCGTATACTTTACTTACCGGTAACTACTGAAGACGTACTATTTAATTAAAAAATCTGCTAGCATAAAGGTTTAAAGGAAGCGGTAGTACAGATTTTTCTTGTAGATCTTAATATTTAAACAATCTTCGCAATTTTTTAAACTTATAAAAGGACTTTTTTACACGCTAATACGTTTATAAAGAGATCGACTAGTAAAAACACAAAATACTGCAAAATACGCGTCATTGAAAAAATACCAATATGGAAAATAAATGACCAATTAATAGAAGTTATTTTCGTAATTTTATGTAGCAATAATTTCCATTTTTATAGTATGCGTATTTATAGAAGACAAAAAAAAATGCAATTTTCTGAAGTAAATTACAATTACAAATACAATTTATATTTGGTAAATTTTTTTACCTATGTATAATACAATATGCTTGTCACTCTTTACTAGGACAAAAAAACTTTAAAGCTAAGTTTGTTTAAAAAAAAAAACGAAAACTCGAGTTTTTATAAAGATACTGTAATTTACCGCTGTTCTGCATACACTAGACTTACTTTCTCTACACTCTTTGAGCAAGAAAGTGCTTTTTTACTATTGTTTCTAAAAATAGGGCTTACAAACTGCATATTATGAAACTAGGGTTTGGTTTTGTTGATACAATGTAAACCTCATATAAAACAATTATAGTAAATCAGGCTTGCATTAAAACGTTTCACCAATACAAACTATACCAATTCAGACGCGTAATCATGATATAATGCGCTTTTATATGTATAAATTTATAAAAATAGTTATATATAGTTATTTAAACGTTTTTTTAAAATGAAAAAAAAAATATATTTGAATTCTAAAAATAGTTTATACGCAAGATATTCTAGAATATTTATACTTTAAACAATTATAAAACAATTTCTCTAATAATTTTTGAAAAAATAAAACTACAATGCTCGTTGAATTAACATATTTAGATAAACGGCCTTTGATATATATTAATGGCTAATCTGAGTCAAACCCATCTACCTATAAATATTTGTGCTTTTGATCCATGTGGCGTTGCTAAAAATAGCATATAAACTATACAATTAAGCATTTTTCAACAAAATTAAAATTTATTTTTCTTTTAATTGGACCAAATTTATATGTGAATTGAGAATATTAAAGTAAAACAATATTTACGTATGGTATATATGCAAAGGTTTCAAAAGATATATTTCTTTACGCCTATATGTCGGTTTCCATATAAAGTCAAATCATTGAAAAAAGGATATTTGGGTTTAAAACGAAAGTCCATAAAATAGGCGCTTTTGGTGTAATTTAAAGATCGCCACTTCGTTTAAAACGCGCTTTGGTAAATAAAAAAAACATATCTTTGAAAGCGTATGAAAAACGATTTAAAGAGAAAACAAAAAAAGGAAATAAAAACAACAACAATGATAAAAAAATCAATCCGACTAAACAAATAAATACTTTAATTAAACCGCTCGTATCAACTTCTTATGTAGGTTTGCATTCTTTTTTACTGCAGTATTTTTTCGATAGTATTTTATTTATTTTAGATTAGATTACTTAATGCACATTTAATTTACAAAAGACTATAAACGCAAATAAAAACTGCAATTTACTGTCATTCAAATGATCAAACAGCAAAAAACAATATAAATACTGTATAAAATATAAATTAATGAAAAGTAAACACAAAAAAATATACTCTAATCTTATGCTAAAAATGTGGCAGAAAGAAAACCTAACATAATGTTTTTAATGCGATACAAGTTTTTTTGACACTTACAATCTGTATATATTAACAGTGGCTTAGCCAGGTAATTTTCTTGACCAGGCTAGTCAGTGTTTTTAAATATGGCTTAATAACACGATTTATGAAGACAATGAACAATTTTTTTTTGCTAATTTTTATTATAAACTTTTGTATTTTTTTATTATATATTAAAACATACTCCGCACAAGAAAAAGCCCCTTTACTTAGAGATAACTTTTTATTCAGATGGGGCGGGGCTCAGTTCACCCCCCCCCCCCATAGCTGCGCCACTGCTATTTAAAAGTTTTTTTATAAGTAAACACTGCCAAATATGCAAACAAACAACTATACCAAGTATGTACATCGTTTTTTTTTTGCAAGTTTTTGTATTTTTCAAGTTTTTGTATTTTTTGTAATTTTATTCTTACTAACATCATACATTATTATAACACAGGAAAACGACCTTTCTACGACAACAAACGGTGTTTATTGCCTCTTCTAGTACTTAAATTAAAAAAATTCTTTGGTCGCTCTTGTTAGTATTTACTTTATAGATGCTCTATTAACGACGCTAAATTATAGTTCAAAGTAATAAAACTCTTGTGTGATATTATCATTAAAACATAAAATATTTTAATTTACAGAAAACCCGTATACTTGGCTAGGTCAATGCAATTTCGAACTCTGTTACATAATATGGAACATATTCAATATATTTAAGTTTAAATTGTTTTTAATATGCTACATTCAACTGCATTTACAACAGTATATATAGAGAAAATAAAACAACTTTCGTGTATGCAGTTGTATGGTAGTTTGCATATATGTACCGATGAAAAATGTAAACAAACGCTAGAATTATTTTCATTTGCGAGGCTTTGGCCTTAAATTTGTTATTATAATTTCGTAAAATGTGTATGTAAGTGCTTTCTTTCTAACACTCAATAATAAATCTCCAGTGCAGCTATTTATTTCATGTTAGTTGTTTTTATAGTTTTGTAAGCGATTGGTATTATTAAATAACCGCTACGAGAAGTATACGCAACTATATTTCCAATTGTGGTAGTATACACCGCATTAATGGTTATATCAAAGGATGTTGTAAATTTCCATATATAGGCATGTCACGGCCTTGCCATTACTTACACGTAAATTGTCACAAAGTTAATATAATATACGTATTATTTACAGTCTAAAGTTTTTATTTATGTTAAAATTATGTTTTTATAGCTTCTTCCAAAAAATATTCTGGACATTTAATTTCAAACAATGCGATTATCCTTTTTACATACTAAAGTAGCAAGACGTTTTTACTTGTTAAAAAGTTTTATATGCATGTAAGGAATACGAATACACGCATGAAATATATAAAAAAAAATACCACTCCTATGGCCATAGGTTTCCCAATAATAAAATACTAGATAAAAACAACTGAAAAAAAAGTCCTAGGTTTTATGTCGATATAACATGCAGATACACGTCTCAATTAGGGATTTGTAACATACGGTAAAGTATATGTATACTGTACACTTACTCACAAAATACCGGCTAGTGATAAGGACATTCATATATTTTTTACATCTTAAACTAACATTAAAAAGCTTGAACCTGCACAACAAAAATGCAGAAAAAGCTTTTTAAATAGAAAAAACAAAATGAACTATGTGTTTCATTAAAAAACGACTAATAAGTGTTAATCAAGGGGATTTCTACATTCATAACCCCAAAGAGTTTGTTACCCCTTTAGCTTCACGCAAAATAAAAATGAGTGTACAAAATTATAAAATTAAATTCTGATGACATTCAGATTGCTTTTTTTTATAATAATTTTTGATACCAGAAAATTATTTAAAAAAAAATGTTTTATTTTAAAGTAAAAAACGAAATAGACAACTAGACTGTTGACGCCGACAGTGATACTGAGCCGTGTTTTAACAGATAAAAACATGGTTGAGCTACTTTTTATAAATCGAGTAGCTATCTTGACATCTTTGACATTGATTATAGACTTGGACAAAATGATCTTTAATTTATTTTTAATAATATTGGTATAAATAAAGTGAGAAAAATACTCCATCGATGACCAGAGACAAACTAAGTAAACATCGAGTGACCAACCATATTTTATTTATACTGGCTCATTTACCTAAAATGACAATATGGCGACACCTACTACGGACTTTAATAGACCAAAGCATATGCAATTCTATTTTATGCCACAATCTACTAAACCATTTGTGAAAGAAACGCAGAAAATCATCAAATGATCGCTAAGACAATACAGATTTTACACATGACTATACACTGGTTTACGCAAAAAAATATACACTTTATTTGCGGCTTAATGTTTAGCAGGCGATGCTGCAGTGTAGAGTGACTCACTAGACGAAGAACGCAGTAATTGAAAAATTTGTTGAAGCACTGACAGGATGATATTGTTTACCGTGCCTTGATATAATGACATGTATTCACCAAGTTATATAACATAACCAAGAGGATGGCGAGACGACAGAACAGTTTTGCAGAGATATTTTTGAAATGAGGATTGCAACCAAATTGGATAAAACGATTGTTTTACAAGCACTTACTAAAAACGGAACAGGAAAATAATTAAAAACTATAAAAAATAGGGTTAAGTAAAAAAGTGACATATAACACATTGCTGAACATGATTTGCGCAATTGCAGGACAGCACAAGGACGACAAGAGCTTCAACAAAGCGTAAAAAGTTGAGCACACTAGCGATAAACCGTGCATCAATAAAGAGACCAGTAGAAAAAGGTAGATAGCTTAGTGTTACGTTTACAGGATAATTTATCAAGGTACTAGTTCGGTAAAAAAGCAATGGAGGGCACAGCTAATCACCATATATACGCAACAACAAGCTTAGATGAACCACACACAATGCCCTATCAATAGCACGTGGCAGCAGCAACTACAAAAAAATCATATGATAAGGTGAAACAGCTATAGCAACTGTGCGGTAAAAAGTTTGCCTATAGCATGAAACTTTTTTCAAAAATCATTACCAAACTTCACATACTCGAAGTATTAATAAACTCGCCCTACACACTAAAATGCTGTTCCAACACTAAAACATATTGAATTTCTTGCACAGATTATTATTAAGCATTGGACAAATACTGACTTGCACAAAGTATACTCAGCATTGATGCAGGGTAAAATATTCCTTATACGAACTTACCACTGTATTGTTTTGATCAATGGGTAAGAGATTAAGGCTACGCTAGCCAGCGCAGAAAATTGCTTACTAATTCAACAAAAATTAGTTCATAAACAGCAACAGTGAATTATACTCCACGAGGCAAACTTTAAGATTTCCGTAGCAGAACAAAGTAAAGTATATACTTTAGGACCCATCAAAAAATGTGCGTTATATATAGAAGGCAAATATGTCCCGGTAAAATTGATAGTTTTTGTAGGGGTCGGTTAAAATCTTTTGTTAGAAACAGATTAATTTGGGAGACACAAATTGACTTTATTCGCTAAATTTATCATACTTTTTGTACCAACCGAGACAGACTCATATATAAGTACTCCGATTACGTAATGAAACATTTGATGGTCACTAGATACAACATTTCAAACCAAAAATTGTAAATATTTTGTTGGGCTCATCACAAAACTACTATTTGAAACCAGGTGAATTCAGAATTTTTTCCATATGCAAACAGCAAGCAAAAACTAGCATTTTTTAGAACAGGCTATATTGGTAAAATTTGGCACTAGCATCAGCACCCTAATTACAACAAGAGGAAAAAGTGATGTTGACAAACACCAGAACAGGTATTAGTAGCTAATATTAATGCATACGACTGCGTTGCACGCAAAGAAAACGTATCATAAACATAAAAGTGCATGACAGGGGCCAAAGTTTTGTCGATATCTTCTACTTAATGTATAATCATTGCGAATTTGCTGCTCAAATGTTACAAAGATGCAGATGATCAGAGATCTGCATTTCAAAATATGGCAGAACAAATATAAAACTGCAAAATACTAATGAAGCCCCGCAAGTTCGCCAAGAAATAGAACGAATAATAAACGCCTGGAAACGTATTTTAAGCAATACAGAAATACGCAGAATGAAAAAAGAAATCAATAAGCAGGTGAACATTCAATTGTCTACGTACATGATAAGACATAGTACAAAAATTTTGCGCATATTTATTCTAGTGAAAAAGCAAGATGGAAGCAAGAGTTTATGCATCGACTATAGGGTACTGAATTTTTATACTATAAAGGATAAATTTTCAATGTCTAGTATTATTGACAGCCTTGATTATACTGCAACAGCTGGGATCTTCAGCAACATCGATTGTAAACGGGGCTACTGGCAAATCTAGTCGAAGAATCGGATAAACACACAACTGCTTTTCGCTTAAAAAGTGTATACATAATTCAAACGATGTCCGTTTGGGCGTCTTGCTGTTTGATCCTTTTACAAGATCGATGAACACGTTCTTTGCACCATCGAACTTCTTATTTAGTATCGCCTACCTAAATGAACATTATCATTTTTTTAATAAAGTCACACAACAATCGCGCGAACGTCTTTCGAACTCTGCAAGAGCGGATAAAAACACAACCGTCAACTTGAACTTTACAGAAAACTTAAATCTGTTGCAGCGACATTAAGTACTTGATATACAAAAAAAGCAGACATGATAAGATGATTTAAATTATGCTACAAAGTAATACGAGACTACCTGACGTGTCGCATCACACAAAAAGTTTAGCGGTTTCATATACCTTGCGTTTTATTTTTGTTGATATTTGCTGCACTTTTCTAAATAGCGACATGTTTACTAAACTTATGCAAAGATATACGAGTTGTATAAAAACAGTCATGCCACAGCAAGCATTGTTCATACTTACACAAAACTATGCAACGATTCTATTACCGGCTCAAAAAATTATAAGTCTACATTGTATGTCCACATAGACGCATTGTCTTTTGGTTTCGGCGCACAGGTATTGTATGCAACTGAATATAAGAAGTTCGTATTCTTCTATGCACAGAGATCTACAACGGAATGCCAGAAAACGATACTCAACATATTAAATTGAATGATATAATCTTTTGTTTGCTACTATACGTAAATCCTGCTGCTTTACAAAATAAATTTACAGTTTATACTTACAACCGTGCGCTGACATATTACATAGATACCATACTCATGTGTGCAAGATATTCGCTGTAGTGCTAAAACTATCAAAATAATGTTTTTGCATTGTACACAGGCTGGAGCGCACGAAAAGGTGCCTGATGCTTCATTAAGAGTTCAACATAAACAAATGAAGTTTTTTTTAACAATATTAACACTCGGAAAATAGATACGATCAAGAATAACGAAATCAATAACAACTCTAACGAGAAGCTAAAAAAAAACTTTTTCCTGAAACATCACTATGTTCTAGGGTATGGTAATAAAGCTACTGTTTACACGTCTCTTTAAAAATACACATAAGGGGTTAACAAAAAAAAATGTATTCTAATTGTACGTTTATGTATAGAATGTCTGGTATTACACAAAAAATAACCTCAGTATAGCGTACATCCGATACTAGTTGGTGAATGCATAGACATAAAAGGTAACAATATGCCAGGATCTCATCAGATTTTTAATAAAGGAAATATATATCGTATTTTTGCTGTGGATTATCTTACACAGTATACTTTTATCGCGTCTGTAGAAAACAAAACGTTTGATAAAACAGCAGAATATATATTTGAGATATTAATTTACATCATGGTTGTCCACACAGCATTCTTTCTGACAATAGACGCGAGTTTAACAACGAAACGATGCAGAAAGTCTGTGAAAAATGAATAACCAATATTAATGAACTTTAATTTTTCAGCCCCAGTGTAATGGACTAACAGAAAAAACGATGTAAACATTGATCGGCATATTACCAAAGACCATTTTTTTAATTGCGTCAAGATAGGAATACTCATATTTTCATAGTACAGTTCAACTACAATATTAGAAATCAAAAGTCTATTGAAAACTTGCCATTTAGACTAATATATATAGAACTTTTTACACCTTTGTGACCTAGTCAAAAAAGATAACAATGAGATACTCCCTATGGACCGCATCAGAAAGAATCGCAACACATTAAGAAGAAAACATGATAAAACGGAAAAAGACAATAACATCAGCTTAAAAAATACAAAAACTACGACAAAATCAAAACATTGAATGTTGTGTTATACCGCAACTTACAAAAGGATAAAAATGAATGCAAAATGGCGCGGTCCTTATATCATTAAACATACGGGAATGCGGTAGCTATGTTATGGTAACAATACATACTCAAGACTTCATATTACATCAATAAACTATAAAAGAATTACAACAAACGAACTAGGAAAAAAATAATCTGTGATCACAGACAATCAGCTCACATTACCCTTACTTCAAAACCAACTAAAGATGATTTACATTCTACTAGATAACCACCAGAATTATATACACAAAATATGTCCGGGCTTTACGATGGCCGTTTGGGTTAATCAAAAAAATACCCATGGTTGGATAAGCGGCTGCGCCGTCAGTTTTTTTTTTTACGATTCCTGGCATTTGAAATATTACTTAGTTATTTAAAACTATTTTTTTTATGATACGATTTTATCTACTATCAAACACACGTTAAATAGTTGTTTTATCTTTTAATCTAATATTGTCTTGGACCCGTCAGAATATAACGTCTGAACAAATCTATAGCGCAGAAACTATTCAAAATCGCTTTGGTTTTTTGTTTGCGCGCAAAATTAAGTATAACCAATAAATGGAGCGGCATAAATACGGGTTTTGACTTTTTATGTAATGTTGCTATCTCAGGGAGATACAACTGATATTTTTTTTGTAAAATCGTAACTAATACCCATGTTTTAGCGATAAATAAAATAAATACTTATTTTTGTGTTAAATCGGTAACATTTGACATTTTTTGAAAAATTCGGTTGGCACGAAATCAAGTGATTCGCTTAATAATATTTATTTACTCTATTTAGTAGACATCAAAATAATTAAAAATACCTAAAATTAATGTTTTGACATTTTTTCATCCTAAAGTGACCATAAAAGATTATGAAAAATGTAAAAAACAATTAATGACAAATTTGTAAGCGCATTGTGTTTTTTAATATCAATTGCATAAGTTTTAAGCCAATTTTAGCAAACTGTAGGGATACGTTAGTGTTTTTACATTTTTTTATTTTTTTATGGTGTTTTTCGGAGAATAAATGTCAAAACATCAATTATGGGTATTTTACATTATTTTGATGACTACTTAATAGATAAATGAATATTATCAAGCGATTTACATGATTTCGTGTCAACTTTGTTGTTTAGATAATGGGTATGTATTTCGATTTAACATAAAATGGGTATTTATTCCATTTATCGCCAAACCAAAGGTATAGTTTCCGATTTTAGAAAAAAACGAGTCTTATGTTATAAACGCTGATCGTTTTTTTACAGAAAAGACCAATAAGAATAACTATAAATTACAGTAACAATCAGAAAATGGAAATTTATAATATACACATAAAGGAATATAATCAATAAGTTACGCATAAACGGCAAATGTTATAATGGACAGATGAAAAACACTTTAAATTACAAATATTAGATAAAGCACGCCAAGAAATCAAATTAGAGGCTATGAAGGAAACAGCAAAAGAAAAGAATATAGCTGAAACACAGCAAAACTATATTTTGGCACGAACAAGACAAATAACGAAGTGGATTGCCGATGAAACATTTAAAGGAAGATTGTTTTTCAAAAGTAAAACAGACGGAATAATTGGAGCATAAAAGGAAAACATAAAAAATGAAGAAGACATACAATAAGTACTGCAAACAACGAAATAAAAAACTGCAAACCAGATAAATGGTCGTAAAAAAATAAAAAAACCTTTAAATAAATTTAAAAATAAAAACTAGTAGATTTGGATGATTTACGCAAAAAAAAACACCAATAAAGAAAAAGCAAGAGCTCTGATTTGCGCTAATAAATGATAAAAAAAAATATGGAAGTACAACGGCGGCTAGGAATTAGTCTGCTGCATAAGGACATAACGACAAACGAAGGTAGGGGTATTTTGGATGCCGACAGTGATGACGAGCCTTGTTTGTCAAGACGACAGCATTTTTGTTCCTTCTATCTAGTAATCGAGTAGCTATCTTGACATCTTTGACATTGATTTTAGCCTTGATCAAAATGATCTTTAATTTAGGGGCCGTCCGAAAAATTTTCCAATGGAATTTTCCATTATTTTTTTCCAATGGAAAAAAAAAATTATAGGAAAATCAATATTTGACACTAAAAAAAAATCCAATGGAATTATTTTTTCCAATGTAATTTTTACCCCTTAATTTGGCCTGAAAAATTCCAATGGAAAATTTTCCGAATGTTCTCTTAGTTTCAGAAATATTATGTACAAATAAAATGAGAAAAAATAACCCATCGATGACCAGAGTTAAAAAAATAAACATCAAGTGAATAACCATATTTCATTTACCTGTCCAGTTTTACCCAGACTGACATAGACATATAAATTGAAAGAAAATCTGATATGAAATCTAACATGTTACAGTTTTTGCAAAATATTTTGTAGAAAGAACCTTTTAAACTAAATTTTTGTTGAAATCGCTACCTAAAATGTCTAAAATGCACATAACATAAAATTTTTGCAATTGAACAGGTTCAAAATAGACCCTTGAATAATGTAGGGTTTTTGATGTGTATTATCGTCACACACAAAAATTTATTAATTATTTTATTAGAGTTTATTTTAATATTTATGTGTTTTGCCTATTATTTGGTACCAAGCAACTATATACACGACATGGATTTATATAAATGCATCTTTCTATTATTTTTATATTTTTTTTTGTCGGTATATTTTTTTGAGTTAAGCCTGAAAGTCACCCTAACCGTATATGAAGTATCTAAAATATAGGAATACCAAAGCAGAAGGACCTGGTAAAAAAAATGCATTTTATTGTAAAAATAAAATAGAACAAAAACAGAACACAATGTATAAAAACACTATACAATGTATAGTAATTTAACTATAAACTTACTATACACTTACTATATGTATAGAACTATACTCGTTAGTGTAAACTACGATCCCTAAATTTATATATATTTCATGTAACAATATATTGTATTGAATATGACAATATAATCTTTTTATTTTCAATATTTACGCAAGTTGTTTTTGATATTTCTATCACTTTATGACACTTAATCACACACATAAAAGCCATATAGTTTTTTTTTTGTCATTATAGCAGAATAACGATGATGTACGTTTATTTGCGGTGTAAAATGTAGATTTTTTTATATTGAAGCTTGGGTGTCCCTTGGAGTAAACTCTTATAAAATATTTTTACATATTTTACAGTGCCAAAAAAATTTTCAAGTTTTAAAATAAACTTAATTACGCATACTATAAAGATTCTTTGATTCCAATATTTTTCAAAAAAAGTGCCAGTTTTTTTAAATTCGGCACCGGGAACATACTTACCTGTATTAACGTGTATATATTGTATAAGAAAAGTGTACAAATGAAAGAACAATATATTGTTTATATCTTAGAATATATTGGTTTATTACGAAAAAAACAAAGAATAATATACAATATTTATTTATGGTTGCCTGATAACATGATTCGTGATTAGTTACATACCCGAATTTAAGATATACATCTTTCGTATATCAATTTGTATAATGGCGTTTAATTTGTATTGATAAATGCATCCATGCTATAGGATTTATGCTTTCTAATGCTTTTTTCTTAGACCAGGAATGTACAAAATATAAAAAAAGCAACGTATATTGTGGCAGTGTCCCAAAAAAAAAAACTCTAGTGATTTACACTAGTGATATGTTCTCGAAAGAAATTTACTAGTAGAAAATTATGGGACACTAACTATTTTCGAAAAAATTATTTGAGAAAAATGCTTTGTAAACCTAAATAATCTATGTTTTTAGAGTCAGTTGACTGTTTTATATGTGTAAAATTTGTGTTTGCCTAAATTTTTATATTCAATAAAAAGGAACGGTCGGCATATAATCCATAAAAGTTTTATCTCTAAAAATGTTTTTTAATCAAAAATATACCTAATTATTGTAAAAATACTTTTGTTTGTTTTATCCTCATCATAATTGCCTTTCAGTTGTATTTTTTTAGTACTTATATACTCTGCGGTTTTTCTTTACCCCTCAAGGCTTGAGGAAAAATTTCTCTAGAGTATTTCACTGTGGAATTTTATAAAAATTTTCATTTTGGGACATGAAAAAAAATCTCTCAAGGATTTAGCACTAGTGTGTTTTGTTGGCCTTAATCTTAAGGGATGAAATACTTTAGAGAGTTATTTAAGACACGCCTTAAATGTACGGCATCTGGACATAATTAACAATGGCAAAATCAGAGATATAGGCAGATGCAATAATCGTGGCTAGTGTAGCGCGCCATCTGAGCCTAGCCCACTTTTTGGCAAATGAATGTGATCAAGCGTAAAACGAATATATGGACAAAAAATGCATAGGTTGTTTTTTACAAATATATTTTTTTTTAAAAATAAAAATTTTTTGATTTTGTTTTTTTATAAAGTCTTTTTTAAAAAAAGATAACGATAAACAAACCTGTTTTTTCGTGCAATAAAACACTTGAAAAGGAAGTTTTGACATTTAAGATATCTTTGTTTTTTTAATTTAGCTTTTATTTTGACTAAGATGGCGGGTTGAATGCGTACGACGCTCTTCGCGAACCACAATAAAAAACAAACATATTTTTTAAAATACCAGATGACCAGTCATTTTTTTTTTGCTTTATTAGAATGCATGGCGGATAAACAGTTATTTTTTAAAAAATAAGAATAGATCAGTGGTATAAATGCCCCTGTTATGTTGTATTTTTTTACTTTTTTTTTTTTTACCTTTTATGAGGTTCGAGTTACCAGATATTACGTTAACAATAAGTGTTATATTAGTGTTTAGATGCCGAAACACTCTGAAGCCCTTAAAGCGGAAGAAAATAACTATTTTACTAACAACCACCGCTGCTTTTTCTTTTTATGCTCTTTTTACGTCATTTGCTGTAAAATTTTGCAAAATGCTTACTGGTTAACTCCGCTATTGTAAAAAAAAAAAGACAAATGCAAACTTATAACTATAAAACGAAGCATTTTTCGTGTAGTTATAGCGACTGTTAATAAACAATTATTAGCAGCATTTCATGCGCAATTTTTTTTGCTTTATCTGCTATAAGCAAATTTTATTTGGAGTCCCATGTAAAAAATGAGAAAAACCTTTCGCCAGTGCTATTGCCATATCTAAAAGATCAAAATAACTGTGTGTAATGTTTATTTGCCACTTAAATGCGTGTAAACCTTGTATTGTATACGTTCACAATTTGTAAAACACAGAAAAACTAAAATGTCTTTTAAAATAACAATATTTTTTACCTATATTTTGGCACAATACTACAATTTTTTGGATGTCTAAATACCAAATAGATAAATATTTTTACACAATTTTTTTTTAAAAATACAAAAAATAGATACTAACGTAACTACTAATGACCAAGATACTTTAAAAACCTGGCATAAAGAAAAAAACTGACATAAGAACCGCATTTTTTTTTTTGCAGATAGTAGAATTTGCTACCAAGTGTTGGGGCATTTTATTTTTTGCTGATAGTTAAATTTTTATATCCAGAGATTTTTTTACGTTTGTATTTTTTTTGCTGGTAGTTAAACTTGTTTTCTTCATAGTAAATTTTACCATCAGGGATAACTGATAGTAAATTTTACGTTTTCCTTTTTTTTTACTGTGATAATAGATATTTCATGTAAAATAATATATTTTTTGTAAAAAAAACTAAATTTTAAAAGTTAATTTGTTTTTACTTAAAATATCAAACAAAGTATAAAATATTAAAAAAACGATTTATTGAGTAAATGTGATTTTTTGCAAAAATAACTGCAAAATTCTTAATTATTTTTTTACATGCAGCGTAAATATTGCTGTCCACAATAAAATCGATGAACTTATTTTTTTTTTGCTGATAGCAAAACAAAAACGTCACTTAACTTCATTCAAAATGATGTAAATTTTTTGCGTATGCAGGTAATACCTTTAATCTCATAATAATTTTAAAGAATAAAAAATGTTATAAGTTTACACTTTAAAAACATATTTGTACCTACTTAGGCATTTTTATAGATTATTACTATGTTAACATTGACAAATGGGAAAAAACCGCACTACACTAGCTATATATTTAAAAAATATACCGCACTATACCTATAATAAATGGCATGACATGTAGTAGATGTATAGTAGCATATTTTGCTTTGTATAACAAAATGCCGTGTTATATGATTATTATCATTGTAAAGATAGAACTTGAGCGAATTTTATATGCCTACCTAGATATTCTTTTTGTCCAAGTGTATTTATATTGTGTCAAACCGGCAACAAAATCACCCCTACAAACTTTACCCAGATGCTTTTGCAATTTGACATAATTTTAAGTATTTTCTTTTGTCTAAAACTTAGTTCAAGAGATCAAAAAAATACAAAAAAAAAATACGTTCCAAATAGTTTATTTTTACTAAGCAAAAACGCTAAAATTTGTTTATTGAATACAATAACAATGTCAACCATACTAGCTAGAGTTTATTATTTAACTTTATACCGTATAATCTCGATAGTAAAAACATTTTTCAAGTTGTGAAAAACTTTAAATTTAAATACAACATAAAAAGATTATTATTTTCCAGCTAAAATTTTTATCACAAAATGTATTTTAATATCGAGATTATACTGTTTTTCAAATTTTAGGAGTGCGTAAAAATGTGATGTAACATACATTTTAATAACATATAAACTTTTATAGATAATTAGTAAAATACTGAATTAAGTACTTACATGATAACTAGAGCGGACCATAAATGCGAAAAAATCCGCGAAATATGCATTAGAAAAGACATATTCTAAAACTATGCATTAAAAAAATTAGTAGCTATTCTTACATGTGAAACCCCATATAAGATTTTTTCCCTTTTATTTTGAAAAAAGAAACAACCAGTAAAAAATTAAAATAGAAAAATACCGTAATCGATCATTAACATGAATTATTGTCGTATTTATAAAATGTTTAATTTTTACAATTGAAAAAGTAAAAACAAAATATTTATAATAATGTAATAAAGAAATCCGTCTGAAAATTTCTAAACGTTTGCTGAAAGCAGAACCCGGTACTTATTTGTTTTTTTTTAAAGCAAACTAAAAAATTCTATAAGGCAAAATTAAAAAATCTGTATATTATAGTTTTCTTCAGCAGCAATCTTGCAAAGTTAAAGTAAACACGTTAATTTTCTATACTAGTCAAGTTTTCTGATTGGAATAATTATTTTTTTATCTTATATTTTTATACTAGTTTCCTATAGTAGTTTTTACTGGGTAATAAAATTTGAATTTTTAATCCTAGACATTGGAGAGGATACAAATAAAAATTCAAATGCATAATAATTTTGCATTGTAAAGAAAACCCTGTTTTTTATACGATTTTGTCTGCAATAAAAAACTTATTCTGCGTTTGATCCGCCCTCATGATACCATATATCTATGATTTTTTAGTTAAATTGCTAAAAACAAATAGCAAATCCGAAAAAAAATATAAAAAAAAAATATAAAAAAAATTACTGTGTGTAAAAACCCAATCATATTTTTGGTTTTTTGTTTCGTCTAAATAATTCGATGACTATTTTTTCTACTAAAACCCTTGTATACTATATAGTAAATAGATAGAAAGGCAATAAAACAAAGTAAATCCATAGACGTTTTACTTTATTATATTAATATGTTAACCTTTTTTTGTATTAAAACATTATTCACATAGAATTTATACAACAAAGAGTGTAAATCTTTTTTTAATTAGGCAGGAAAAGCAGGCTTGCTTACTTTTTGAGCCATTCATTTCTTAAATCATAGGGGAAGAAAATATTTTCCCACACTATTATTGCTATATGATATCGCTGCTGGGTTATCACTAGGGCAACCCAAAGCAGTTTATGGCAAATTTACCATTGAATCTGTTATTTTTGCCATTTTAATAATTTTTAAATTTTTTTTTCAGTTAGTCGTTTTATCTTTTTTTTTTCTTATGTTATACTTAAATATCCAACCTGGTATTAAAATCTCACAAAATTCTAATAATCCTTTTTTTTTATGTCAATTTTGTTGATTATATATATATCTTCGCGCTTTCCTTAGTAAAAAAACCTTTTCATACAAAAAACACTTACAAAAGCTACTTGAACACGAATAAATAATTAATTTTTCTCTATGTTGTATTTCTTATATAGTTGACGTTTTATCTTAACAAAGCACTGATACAAATTTTTTGACATATAAGTTTATTTCATGCTAAAATTAAAGGACTTTTGCCAGTGGTAGTTACTTAACTGAACAAAAACTTTAAAATATGTTAAAATAATACTTTTTTTACAAAAAAAGCGCATAATTATAGTTATTTTTCGTAAAATTGTTATTTTTACCATTTTATTCAAAAAATAAGCTAAAAATTGACAGTTTTTAGTCAATTTTAGGTTGCCCTAGTTATCACCCTTAAATACATCATAAAATGACTAAGAATGTTCACTTTTTGTTTATATGCTTATTTGACCCGCCCAGCGTGTAGATCAGCAAGTTTTATGCATTTTCCGCCTATCAAATGGTGCAGAAGTATCATAACATTGAGTTATTATGGTTTCTTACATTACTAAAAGTAAGAGATATGATGTGATTTATTTATAACATAATTTACAGTTATTAATTTACAAGCATATAAGCAAACAAGATTTAAATAAAGAGTAGCATTTTCTTTTAATATGGTTTCCAAGAAAAAAGTAAGTAAATCCGGCTCATCCAACAATCGCAACCTTGGTATTCGATAAAGGCCAGTGGTTTCTGTCTTTTTGCAAGTTACTCCTAGAGTTTTTTGAATAGAAATAAAAACTATTTAATTCTTTAATAAACAAATACCGATACTTAGGATAAATATTTGAAACAAAAAAAAAAATGATTTATTGGTATGTGAATGCGAATGCGAATAATATTAGGGCGGTTCAGAAGCATTTTTTCTAGGTTAAAGCAGTTAAAATGCTTTAAACGTAGTTTTACGGGTTTAATGGCAGTTTTTAATGCGGTTAAATAAAACATATGTTTGGATCAAATACATTAAAATTTTATCCAAATTTAAAAATTACAATTACTTCAGAAAAAACCCATTTAATTTAAATTTTTGTGAACAGAAAAAAATAAAGCATGTATAATAATAATATTTTCGAAATAGAACTAAAATTATGGCACAAAAAGAGCATTTTAAGCCATAAAATACAGTTTAAAAGAGTTTATATATTACCTTAGCAGATTAAACCAAAAAAAAAGTTTGCATACATAGGAATTAGGGTGTCTAAATTCTCGCAAAAATTTTAATCCCGGGATTTGGGATTTTAAAAAATATAATCCCGGGATCCGGTACTATATCGGGA
>JAQFYM010000935.1:0-44977 GCA_034694785.1 Agrenia bidenticulata
TTTCATGAAAATCGGTAGACTGGATCGATAGCTAGCGATTTTTAAAGACCTGGACAATCAATAAGAACACCCTGTATATCATATTGTGCATTGCATTGGTATTACATTTTAAGGCTTCTGTGTTGATTTTCTGGCTTCTCGGCTCACCCAGAAAATATGGATTTGGCAGAAGTTTATACATAATAGTTGCCTATTGACCATTCACCAATAACTATTTTACAAAAGTCATACAGACAACGACTGCTCATCCAACTCCATAAAACTGTTGAATAATCCAAAAGTAAATGACGACTTTGTAGAAATATCAGAATTAAAGCCTACACTTCAAATCAATACCCTATGAATAAAACAAGGGCTATAATTTACTTCATAACTCCGAAAGGAACCTACAGTCATGCTGTTAATAATTCAAAATTTAAATACTTGATAGTCATGAGGGTTGAGCATTGAGGTCCATCGGGACCTATACACGTATACATACTTTGTAATCATGTTCCTTCCCTTTGGGTGTTATGCTTTCGGAGCAACTGTCGTCAAAAAATACAAAAAAAACCCTCAAGAACTCAAGAGCTCAGTCTAAGTAAACACTGAAGTGTAAAAGGTCTGGGCGTAATTATTTCAGAAGTTCAGAAGCCATTAGAGTCAAAGGCTTCAGAAGGACCACTTGATACGAATTAAATGCAGACTATGGTACATGGAATTCTACTCTAAGAGTGAAGAAGCGTCACACTTTGTATCCAATTCAAAGCATAGATTAACAAAAGAATAGCAAATGATTATAAAGTAACTTGCGCGATTAGTACTCTACTAATTAGTTCCTTCATACTGCCTTGTAGAAAACAGTTAAGTTATTTAATTCTTTATTTCCAGAATAGCATTTTCGTTCTTATAGATTTGAAAAAGATTATTTATTTATCCGTGTCTTGGAATATTAGAAGGGGGAAGTCTTGGAGGTTCTCACATTAAAGTAAAGTAGTTAAATATTATCATACTCTTGTAACAATTCATCATGTCTTATCTTAAATCTTAAAGTGTAAAATGTACATATCCCTAAGGATGAGAAGCTCAGTTTGAGGGACTTTGCCAATTGATTTCGAATATCAATACAACACATTTAAGGAAAGAGAAATTTAAAAAAATCCTATCTCTTAAATATTGGAACCATTCAGATCGACGCCAAAACATTTAATTTCCAACTTTATTCTTTTTTATAAAATGTGTAGAACCAGAATCAGGAGTACCAAATTAGTCGTAAAATAATTGTCGTTGTTACAGTAGTTCATACTAAGGACTTTAACTAAACATTTCAAGCGTGGAATACATAATTTTAATCGTGTATGCAATGCGTAAAAGTGCACTGGTACTCTGACACACATCCTGAAATCCCAACGGCCTATCAAGGATTTAAATTATCAGAACTACTCACGCAAACTGTAAAGATATGAAAAAATCTCTGAGTAAGTGAGTATCAATGGGAATTTTTCCCATTGATCAATGTGAGCTTCATTTGTAAGTTTAGCTGTAGATAGTGTCATATCAAAATGGTAATTGATAAAGTTATGAATTCATGACCTTCTTAATAATAATATGATTTTATTTCACAAATTTAATTCTTTACATTCACGAAATTTATCAATCCCTAAATTCATAGGCAATCCTCAATCTATTTCATCAAGACACACAATTCTTTCAATTATAATTTAAAGGCATATAACTATTTCTAATATCGAAATACATCCTATTTCTGTTCTAGCTCTAACGATGTGAGGATTTTTTATTTATAAATATTGAAATCAGCCCCATAACAAATGGAACATAAAAAGATAAACTAATTTTCTTGCAACAACTCAATCCAACGGAAATTCAGTTCAAAACAGAACTTGTCAGAAATTTTTCATCTGAAATTGAGAAATTGAAATTGACCTCAAATAAATTATATACTATCATTGCAGCAATTCAACGATTAAATAAACGTTCAAACGTCTACTAAATTATATTTCATTTAAAAAAGTCAATTTTTTTTAAAATTCCACAAAAAATGCTCATAATATTGCGATAAGGAATCGAATCTCCTAGGAACTAAAGCTAACCCCCTATAACCATCGTCAATAAGTCATTCAATCCATTCATTCCTATTCATTTTAATTGCTAAGCCCGTCTTTTTACTTTCTAATTATTTTTAAATCTTGTTTGTAATAGTTGTCATTTAGTTAATTAAAATTTAAAAGGTTAAGAGGTCACAGAGGTCAATCTCAGTTCACCCTGGTTCCTCCAGGGTGCAAACTACGATCTCACTACATTCCAAATACTTGGAGGTTCATTCACCTAACTCATAGAAACATGTTCCGTTCCCGTTCCCGCTTCCATTCAATTTCCTTCCATCCTGTCGGCATTGCTCGTGCCTTTCTCGCCTCACACCTCTCTCCACTTTTGCCACCACCACCAACCAATACCTAACTACTACTACTCCACCAATTCTCACGCTTTCTTTTCACACACAGAAAGAAAGGAGAGTAATGAAAGTTTGAATTTCAATGCTGGAAAAAGGTAGAGAAAAAACCCAGGTTGTGATAATAATTACCCAGAGTGCTGTTGAATGTAATTTACACAAGGATTCCAAGTCAAGAGTTAATTGTAGTGAGAATAACCGAGAATTTTTGGGAAGCCGTAGGCAAAGTCAGTCACCCAAGGTACAAGGATTCTTTACGTACTAGAGAAGTTACGTACATTTTCTGCAAAATACGCACACACTAGTTGGTTGGACTTTTGGCCAACACTGCAGACTGCACTGCACACAATATCTCTGTGATCAGAATCTCTAAGAAGTTTTTTCGTCGGGGTCTGTCTTACTCATTCATCATTGGATTGTACACGTACGTGGAGCAGTTTATTTTGCAGTGTTTTAACTTACAACTTCTCAGTCTGTGGTAGTAAAATATTGTTCGTGTATAAAGTACCTCTAATCTCTACTACTGTCTGTGACCGACCGAGTGGCCAACAGTTTGAACTTCAAGTTCAAAGATATTAAAGATTTTAACTATCACCCACCGAGTTCTTCAAAGTCTGGGTTTTTTTGGGTGAGATCAAGGGAATTGGAACACTGAAGAAAGTATAAGATTTCGGATTGAAAGGGGATAAATAAATAGGATTGATTTTGTTTTTAAATCACACCAGTCTTACGAGGTATGCCATATTGTATTTCAAGTTTGATAACTAAAATGAAATGTGAAATGGAATTTTTTTCATGGTTTCTATTAATGTGTATTAGTGTAGGTTTAATTTCATTGTCCACCGAATAGATAGTGGACTTGGTATGCTAAAATAATAATTTTTGTATTTTTGATCATTTAAAAATTCGTCTACAGACGAGATTAAAACTATTTGTACTTTGTTGTTTTATGTTTGAAAGGACACAATATTCTTGTATACATTCAATTATGTTCAATGTTCATATTAGTAGTATTAAGAGAATCTTTAAAAACATGAATTAATTGAACAGTGGACACTGTGGACAGTTAAACGCAATTAAATTCTTAATTTCAAATTTTTCAATTGCGAATGGCGAGGCTTTTAAATGTGAGAATTCAGAGTATTCAGACTTTTATTACAAGATTCCATAATCCAAAAATAATTAGTCTGCGTTGTTTAAAAGTGGTAAAACTTTAATCTAATTAAAATGTTTTTTTGTTTACGCACATGATGCATGACACATGAACATGATGAACAACAAAAATCTGACAGAAAACTATTTACTTAGTTGCTTTGATTGTCAATAGTGGTATGGGTCTGTTTTGGGTTAATGTTAATGACTGACCCTGGCCTTATCGGTTGTAAACAACATATTGATTGTACAATATATGTACACATTAGTATATATATAAGTACTTTACTTTTAATCATCATAAGCCAGTAATAGTTGCCTGACCTGACTACTCACATTATTTGACGAGTATAAAAGTATAAGACGATTTACGGTGGTATGAACAGTGTTTAGCCTGTTTAGATATAGGATCGGTATTGGATAATGGCATTGAAAATATTGACATAAGCTGTAAAAATTAGATGCTTGAAAATGTTGGATGAAAGTCGTAGCTTGTTTTTGTGTAACGAAGTTTTTGATTACTGTGTATGGTGTATCGTGATTGTAAATTGTAATATCCAGGTTTCCAAAATTTTATTTAATATTTTCAAAAAGCATAGAAAAATTTCAATAGATAGATAGCCAGTAGCTCAGTGAGTGAACCTTGATGAAATAGGAAAAGGAAAAAGGGTCACCTTTATCCAAGTAATTACTATTACTTATATTATGATTATTTATGATTATTATGATCCCTTAAATTATTCATTTAATCTTTGTTAGTGTTTACTATCAAAAACTGGTTTGAAATAGTTTTAAGGCTTTGATTGACTCACTTCCTCAACTTCCTCTTGGTTTTATCATAAGGATTTTTTGCTAAGGGTGACTTTGATTTAATATTACCGTATTCACAATACCACGTAGAGTTTTAGTATCATTAAAAAATAGTTTGGGTTAGTCACAGTATACCAGTATTAATTTATCGTCAAGTTATTTCAGTTAACAATTAATAGTTGTAGTAAGTACTGGTAAGTAGTTATAAGTATTCCAGGGATGAGAATTAACATGTTATTGTTAATGATTGCATTGCCTTCACGATAATTAGAAGTGTGGAATTAGAGTCCGAATTTAGAATCAAAATACGTTTTCCACAAAAATTTACATTTGCAAAGTAATTTGGTGGGGAAAATGGAGTGTTCCTCTCAGTGCATTAATTTATAGATTTTAAAAGTAAGAAAGGTAAATTAACCCTTTTATTTTGCCAATTACAATTGTAAAGGAAGTAAAGTCTTGCACAAAAATAATTGAGAGGTTGCAATTTCTCAAGAAGGAGGATGTAGACCGTTAAATCCAATTAATTCGTATGAGTTGATTTAAGACTGAACTACTAGGTAAGTAGGCAAGGCACTACTAGCTTTCTGTTTCTTTGGAAGTGTAGGTTTCAAAGCTTATATTCAAAGAGTCAAGTAGGGATTTAAATAATAAAAGCAATGCATTTAAAACTATAAAAATTGAATGTTTAGTTATTTTTGTCTCTCCAAATCATTGGATTTGAATTCAGGTTTTTTCATGTGGGACAGTGGGACTATTGGATTGGTAGGGATAACAGTTGGGGCTTACTTTTTCATTCATAACTTTTAGAACTTTCAGTGCCGAAGAACGTGAAGAGTTTTTAGTTTGTCTGCTGCCTCGGCTTTTATGGTAGTGAAGTAGTAAGTAAGTACTAATAAAGTACGTACTTAAGAGTTTATACATTATCTCAAGTATCTGGAAGTAGTAGTGCAACTAACTAAAAACCCCAACGATACTTACGGTGTACAATTACAAGTTTAAGAATAACAATTGGAACTATAACTAAATACTAAATTCCTAACTAGTAACTACAGATAAGGCTTAGTTATTGAAAGACGACTCGGCTCGTCTTGTAGAACGACAACAGAGTTTCTTTAGACTGCATAAAATACATATCGAGCCAAAAAGTCCACGTCAGGAGACAACTTGGAAGCAGCCCGGAGTGACTCGCAAAGAACTGCAGTTTTGTGGTTTCGTTCGGAAGGTTGGCAATTGGTTGGCATACATATGGAATATTTAAAAGTATTTATTATCTAGCCTATTTGCCTATTTAGCGAGTAAAGTATGGTGCTGGGATTCAGGCTATTCAGAGGATTAGGTATAAGAGCATATTATGTGATAGCTATGCTGTAAGCTTGATAACTCCTTTGCGAAAGCATAATAATAATGAGTATTATCTTATGAGCACTGCACCAAAACATCTCAATACACAATTTGCTGTTACCATTAAGGGATACTGCAAATCTTTAATCTATGGTGAGAGATAGTAGGACGTAGCAAAGTTCATATACCGCATGGCACTTCGTCCCTCTGACATATCGTACGAGTGCTTGGCAATCGGATGCCAAAAAGTGCAAAAACTTAGCACGAGTGTAGAATCTCTCTGCATAGCAGTTTGCTTATAGACCACTACACTTTTGTTAACCCTATTCCAATTGGTTGCACCACCGGCTATGTGTTAACCTGATTTTTCTATGTAGAGATAATTAGAAATACCTTTTCGAAAAAGTTATACTCAGTTGACGAAATTCCATTGTGTTTTAACACTTTAAGGCTTTAGAGTATTGCAGAAACAAAAATTGTGTGGTTTTGGTTTTGAAGAGCCAGATTGCGTGATCAAGATTAGTGAGGATTCGAAACTGTAAGTTGCAAGTGAAACTATACCGGTATTTTAATTTACTCGGAATGCTGAAGTTTTTATAGTTCGGAGAAGATTCAATGATTAATTTCAGAACTGTTTTGAATGTCGAAATGAAATTAAAATTTAAAAATTACTTTGTGGTTCATTCATGGTAAACTATGGTACAATTGTAAGTCTAAACATTCCTGTCAAACTCTGTGTACTTTCCCATATTATTAGAATTAGAAAAATTTGAAAGTGACTTGTCTGACCTGGTGCTGTCTGTGTTCTAAAGGGCACTCTACTGTTATTCAATTGATTCAAGCTATTGGTCAAGTGAGCAACTTCCGGTTCTTCATCAGCCGAATCAAAGTCGTTTGAGCTGGACGGATCACTTAGTTGGTCATTATTTTCTGGGTCATAGATCGGGGGGTTTTCATTTTCTGGATCGGTTTGATCATCCATGTCTTATCTTTATGGAGAAAATTTATCAACGGTGAAAGTCTTGAGGCTTATGGATTGCATAAATGTGCTGGTGGTATTCACAATTAATCACTAATTGAAATTAGTATTTAAATGTTTTTAATCAGTTTGTGTGTTTCAAATTTTAAATGCATACGAGTTTCACTGACTGAGTAATGAACTGAGTATGTTGAAGATTAGAAATGTGTAGGAAGGAAGGTTGGAGAAAGCAAAGTGGGTGAAAGTTAATTAAAAAAACTGAAACCCCACTGCCGTGTTTCCAGACTTCTGATTCAATGAGTTTCTTAGGTAACTACAAGTTATTGTAGAATGAAATTTTATGCAGTATTGGTCTTTTCTCTTCCTATAGTGAATTGTCTCTTGGAATTTTCTTGAATGACATCATGACATTATGATTGTATAAATAATTAATGGCAACAGCATGTAGGGCATTGATTTAATTAAATCTGTATTAAATATTTGGTAAGTTAAAAGTGTAGATGCATATTTTTTAAACTCTTTGAACAGTATTCATCTATCATTTGGTATTTTGTTTAATAAAACAGGTTACATAGTTGAAGTTGTAGTATTGACATTTTAAAAATATGGTTTTTAGTTATTAGTATAGTGGCGATCAAACACGAAAAGTTAAGAGCAAGAGTGATAGGTAATTACGATGGATCGTTATGCTTGCATAAAGTTGTATTCCAATTGCAACAGCGTATATAATTTGCTACCAGGCTACCACTTACAAGGCTTACAAAAAACAGACAAAAGCATCGAGAGCATTTATTTTTTGGTAGTTAGTTTAAGTTACATAGGTAGGAGGTGGCCTTTTGAAAACCTTGTCCTTTTTCCTTCCATTTTTTTTCGTCTTTTAAAATAAATAACATAATTTGTTTTGTAGAAAAACTTAGACAAAGAGTATTTTCAATTATAGAAGATGTTAAATATGTTCTATACAGGTGAGAAAATAAAGGAAACACTCCAAAGCTTGGAGAATCAGAGGAAATGAATTTGAGTAATCTCAATCAGAGCAATCGTACTGTCACCTCCATGATAGCTGATTGTGAGTCCAAAGTCCCATTTACTATTGCAAGAGTAGAGTTTTCTGCTTTTGGCTGTAGTCTACAAGATGTTTATGGGTGCCATGATGAGTTGAGTGTTGTCTTTGTTTTTGCTCTATTAATAAAAGCAAAGACTGTGTGGCTCACCCTGTGACTGTTGATAGAAATTTTGAGCTGGCATGAATTAGGGAATCCCTATAACACGTCGTCTTACTTTGTGAAACTACGTCACTAAATGATGACTTTTTTGCGTGGCATCTCCCTCTACTACGGAGTTAACAGATCGATATCCTTAGATGACGTCGATTAGGGTAAAATCATTCGAGGGCAGAACTGCAGGACTCAATTCGAATGACAAATGATAGATATCTAACTAAGTGGATTACCGGATACGGCCTAAATCTGATTGATCGGATATAATATAATATATTACAATATTTTACCATGATTTCCCTTAGAGTATTTTGTGATTGGGAATGTTTTGACTGCAATGGAATTTGGAACTGTAATTGGAACTCTAGTATCCGTTTAAGCATCCAGGTTCATGAAACTGATTGATAATCGTAGGTAGCATGTCTGAAACTGAACTGAATATATATGAATAGTTACAATAGAGCTGTAATGTGAGCGTAATTAGTGTTAATGTTATTAATTATTCGATTGACTAACAATAAGTAAAAGGAGTTCCCTTGTCCTTATATTGAGAATTTGAGAATGATTGTGAATCTGCTATCCTATTCCTATCTGATTGAGTTTCGGAATTGTTAGCTTCATTGTCTGGCTCATAATTTTGATGGATATTGTATGCGACTATGTGAGGGACATTGATGGTTTTAGATCTAATATGATTCAGGTTGAGGTGGGAAGACACATAAATAAATAAAAATAATAGATTAGTACTAATACTAAGTCTATTCTAGAAATGTAATTGACTAAAAATACTGTTTTTAAGCCTTTTCTTTTTCATGTAGCATATAATAAGAACAGAAGGTGACTAATCAGGGATATTTAAAAATCAAAGGGCTGATTTCTAACACGTGCGAATAATTTGCTGGTATATAGCAGTCTTGTAGAATGTAGACTTATCATAATTTCCGGTGGAATCTTGGCTGGTGAGATTCACAATTGGTCATCTTCCTGTTCACCTTCGAATAACACGAGGTAGTTCTGGTTTTAAAAGCGATTTCCCAGCAAGCTGATACTGAAAGCAAGGGTAAATTCGTAATAATATCCATAAATTGTAATTAACATAGATTTTATCTTTATCTAATAACTGCAGTAATTGGTATCGACTAAAATCTGAGTGATATGTTGTTTTATAAACTTAAGTTATCATCTTTAAAAAAGCTAGAGCTCATAACCAAGCATCATACATATTCCACAGTTAATGCCAGAATAGAGTAGTTAAATGCTCCAGTATCAAAAAGTCAACTGGAAGTTGCAGGCAAGTAGTGAGGATTTAATTGTTGTATTAACGATAGGATAGTTCACAGTGGAAGTAGTTTTATGTCTGATCACGCCACGTTTATTGAGCATCAACTCAAGTTTCAGATGGTGTGGTTATGCTATTTCATTTGGAAGGATTGAATATGGAATAGTGGTAGCAGTGGTAGTAGTAGCAACTCTAGTACTACCAAGTTAATACGGAAAGGAAAAAAAGAGCACATTATCCTGTTTTCATAACTTGGCTATTGTGTATGGTAGCTTGTGAAATTATAAAAACACGTCAGATAGCAAAGTAGAAGTCTTATGTTCTTTGGGATTTCGCATGATCAGTTGGTGATGGTTGGTGGGTGCAAGAATTGCTTATTGCGTGTCTAGCATTTAAGTCTGAATCCCTGAATGATGAAAACCTGTTTGGCTGTTTGAATTTTTAAGTTTCATAGAATTGAGTTCTAGGCTAGGGCATTTGGTATATTGCAAGGTGAATTGCACGTCATCTCATCTGCTCTTGAGTGTACTCTGAGGAAAATAGTTTTTAAAATACAAAAAAATGTCGAGATAAACTGATCTGTTGTACGGTTAGTTGGTGTCCTAAAGGTGTTCTCAGGTATGTTGCGTTCATGTGGGTTTGTTTGATCGGATCAGCTTTCTCCATGGTTTGAAGTGTTGAAACTGCAGAAACTTGGGATATCTCTGTATGCATGCAGAAAGAATTTTTTAAAAGTATAATTTGCACTTAACGTTTTATATTGTAAAATAATATTTTGCAGAGATTGGGTAATGGTTGGATTTGGAATTTTGTGAAGCCTCACGGGGTTTTTGAGTCTTTGAGTTTCCTTGTCTTTATACTTTATGAATTGATGAACAGGTTTCTGCAAGAATATAGAGGGATATAACCAAGTGTTGCAAGACTGTGGATTTTTTGAGTTTTTTTGTGGCTCTAGTCAATACTAGTTACAGTAGTCACAAAATTATTAGATTTTAAGTTAATAATTTCAATAAGAATCCAATTTCTTTAACATACCTATGATCTTTTAAATTGTAGGTAGCAGACGAATGGACGACGCACTGGAATGGATTCCTGGTAAGTTTTGCAAAAAAATTTATGTTAACAAATACTAAAAGAACTGCCGTGTGAATGGAAGTATTTAATTAATGGATATTGTAAATTTTTTAGGAGGTGCAACTGGGGCCGCGCTGCTAGCTGGAGCTGTAGCCGCAGGAACATACTATGCTGCGACAAGGCAGAAGGGAAGACCTCCCATGTTCCCTCTCGACGAACAAGCATTCCTAGAAATGGAGGTAATATTATTTATTTATTGAATCTAATGTTTGATAACTTAATGTTTTCAAGAGAAAGTTTTTCCTGATTTATCCGTTCCACTTAACTCGACTGGATTACCATTCCAAATAAGTTCTTGGAGAAAAAGGATGAAATGACACATTGATAAATTTTATCTAATTGATTGGAAAACTTTCACGAAGAAGAACAAATTAGATTAAGGACAGCCTATCGTTTTAAAATTATCGACGGGTTTATGACTTGTTGAAACTAATACATGCAGAGATCCGACTCAGATTTAGATTTCAGATTCAAACTACTTTCTCACAATCAGAATCAGGATTAAATTTAGAGTTCAATCGGAAGAGGGAAAGGGAGCTGGGTAGAAGACGAAATTAAATTTTAAAATGAGGCACCGAGATAATAGGTGGCGAAATCTCTGTTGTCGTCGGATTTTACATTCGGCAAGCCTTGGCACTTAAACGGGCCGAGAACCTTTGTAATCAGTATCTACACTCTGCTGTGTATACGTTATTTTTATTCTAAAGAATAAGAGAAGTGATTTTCTGATGGAGCTACGGTAAGAGTAGCTCGTTCATCGACGACCGAATCAAAGCAAGGATAACCCAGAGCAGAGGAACATGTCTGGTATCTAAATTTAAGCTTTTAAAACACGGGAAAAGTGACGACGCTGCTCGTTTAAAGCATCAGAATAAGACACGTTAATGATGTAATGTTATGCTTGAATCTATAGAATTGCAGAGATCCCGTACACTTTTGTACTATGTAGCCGGCCAGTAGCCCAATTCTTGACAGTGACCTTCCTTACAGAAAGTCTGGCATTTGATAATTGTTCGCAAATGGGGAAGATGGTACGAGTCCCAACTTTAGAAGCTCTTCACTTTGTAGCATCCTACTACATATGAAATCGGATTTAGGTCATGGTTAAGTTAGGATCATGCGTTTAGACAGTTTTCATGGTCTTGAGAGAACCTACATACACGACTTACGAGATGGGATTATTAGTTAGTTGTCCTGTTTTCATCATTTTCATGTTCCACGGGGATTTGGTGACCACATCCAATGTGATTTTTATGTCTTCCTCAGGTCTCATGTCAAATGTCTCTCGTAACTGATGTGGACAGTAGAGATGAGTTATCTTAATTACGATAGTTTAAGAACAAGGCGTAGAATGTAGAATGTTAATGGAGAATTAGGGAAATACATGAAAGATATTTCATCCCGTGATTTATATTCATCACTCTGGCTTTGTCAGAAAGTAAAATTAGATTTTCACAAGACCGACAGCCTCAGTCACATGGCTCTCAGTTCTTTTGTTCCTTTTCTAAAGTTTTCACACAAGCATGTGAGCATTTCATTGATCGGGATTCCTCAAGAGTAATATGAGTAGTCCATGTTCGTACTTGGGCATGTAATGCGACGATACCGATTTAAAGAATTTCAGGTTGGGTCACAAGTTGTAGAAATGTAGAATTGAAAGGGAAAGGTCAATGAATTACTGTAAGCATAGTTATTGCACATAGCTGAACTAAAATAAATTAGCATTGATAATAGATTTTGTTGAGAAAATAGACGGCTTCAAATAAAGGTTGAAGTCAGAAGCGTGGGAATGGTAAACACTCCACTCATATTTAATGTTCGGGAGATACGGAGAGATATGTAGGTGAGATGTGTAGGGTCAGAAGTTTGTTTAAGTAAAGCTCAAATTTTATGGTTAGTGAATTTTGACTTGTGACATGAGGCAACTGTTTTCTAATATTTCACTCTTTTCTCGTCTTGGAAAAGCAGTGGGTTGAGATGAGTTGAGATGAGTAGATATTAAATAGAAATTTATGTCTGAGTAGAAGCTGATGCTTGTGTTGGTGATACCGGAGATGATCTTAATGTACATCATTTACAGTTTATCAAGTTATAGAGAACACCGAGAAGCATTTCTAGTGAATCTGTCATGATGAAAAAAAACTACTTGGATCCGGTCCGGATTGATATCATTTGGGCCAGAGGTTTTTTATACTCGAGGGATTTCATTTTGCTTCGGGACAAGATTCTTAGTGTGAGGCTTTCTGGTTAGATATATTCGTAGACTTGTAAATCATTTTCATTCTTGTATGACAAAATGTAAGATTTATGTGTATTTGTATTTGCTTGGGTTGAGACAGGAATCTGATCCGGATTTGAAGGAAGCTTTTAAGGGGGGATGTTGTTAGTAGATTTTTCTTTCAAGAATATTGATCTGGTGATGGTGTAGTTGAACAGGTCCTTTTAGTTAGTTCAGGCCCAAGATTAAGGCACGAACCCAGATTTGGATAAAGCTTAAAGGGAATGCTTTTTTTAAAGGATTTGTTTTCTCTGCATGTTTATGGGCAGTGGGATTGTTTTTAGCCTTTTCCAGGATAATCCGCACTCGAGAAGAGAAGGTCAGAGGTGGTTTCCCCAAGGTTGCATCGGGCTTAAAGAATGAAATCGTAGTAGTAGAGCCGCGTTTAGAAAGAAGAGCTGAGAGGTTTGATCTTGTTCCCTGTCCTTTTCTGTGAGTAAAATGAACGGTAATTTATGTGGACCTTGTGAGCTATTGGCTATTAGAGTTTATGTCTGCTAATCCTCTATCTTGGATATTAGCAGAGGTTGGTAGTACATATCAGTTGGTGTTTCAAAACCGAGGCACTTTAAATTGAATAGAACTCGGGAGATGAGGAAGATTGTGGAGTGGATAGAGATGAATGTAGAAACAGGCGGGGTTGGT
This sequence comes from Agrenia bidenticulata, assembly GCA_034694785.1. Taxonomy (NCBI): domain Eukaryota; kingdom Metazoa; phylum Arthropoda; class Collembola; order Entomobryomorpha; family Isotomidae; genus Agrenia; species Agrenia bidenticulata. Next base: position 13,288 of record JAQFYM010000935.1, read on the forward strand.
CCAATTTGGACCAGCAGCCAAATTTTGGCACCCGGTTTCTTCGCTAGTTTTGGTACCGAGAAATGTATGTGTGCGGATAGACACTCGAGATGTCGAAAGTTTCTCTATAGCCTTTTCCACTTCCCCTTGAGCTCTCATAATATATAGTAGATTGTATCATGTATATGTAGTTTCAAATTTAATTCAATTCAAAAAAGATTCAAGGTATCTATGCCAGATTAGAGTAGCTTGGAGTCCCGAGAGTGTATTGAATCTTTGAAACCTTGTGTTTGTAAGCTCGAGGAATTTAATCAGCTCAGCTTCAGAGCTAAGCTTAGGCAGACAAGACACAATCCTTTGATAATTGTGAGGTGGAGATCATGGAGTACTCCACTCAAGATAGTCATTCATAGATCCGTTAAAGTGGCTTCGGTGTTTAATTAGGATTAACAATGGTGTACTCCTTGGGAATTGGGGAATTTTGGTGAAAGAAAAGTGAAGGAAGGCTTGACCCTGGCACAACTCACATGTTGCCTTGTGGACATTGTACAGGAGTTATATAGTTATATTATTGAGTCGTTGGATTATTAGCTCAATTTAGCTTGGTGTGTAAAAAAAAAAGTCACCACTAGAAAGAGAGATTGTACGAAAAGGAAGAAAAATAGGTTTATTTGTTTAAAAAGATCTTAAATTGGAAGCTGAAGAAAGGATGTGGTGAAAGTTGGACAAGTATATTCTGTGGTGGGACGTGAAGTGATTTGAAATCCAAAGATTGAGTAGTTGATTAGTCAGTAATATATTCAAGATGTGTGGGAACTGCTTCTTCTTACCCGAGCCGATTCGAATCCCTTTGGATCTTGGGAATCAGTCGGAAATAATTAAAGTAGGTGAACTCTTTGATTTCAAGTGGCAGTCGTAATCTTTTCAAAGATTTGGAGTCGCATTATTTATATACTCGTATTTTTCCTCGCATGCTTTTTTAAATAAGTTAGTTGGGCTTTTTTCTGAGATTCTGGAGAAGCTGTTGTAGTATTAAATACATTTCCCCTAGACTTGATAATTGCTCAATCGCTAATCACTCCCCTCTACAAAAACACGTAGCTAACTTGGAGCTCTTGTAAAGGTCTGAAGATCGTCTAAGACTTCTGAGATCATTCATAAGGTGTAATAGATCGTAATTATTTTTCATGTTTGCACTGGAGTAGAGGTTATTTATTTATTGGTTTATACAGTGTATAGTAAAGTAGACATTTTTTATGGAGGTGGAAAGCATTCTATGAATTAGGATGGGAAATCGAGACGGAATGGTCGAATGATATGGGAAATGTGAAGCTTGGGGATCCCCGTATGGCTTGGAGATCCCGTGTGTGTGCCGTGTAGGTGTTATTTTGGCACGGATCAGCACATTTATACCGTAGTAGTTAGATCTGATGATCCACTAATCTTTACTTGTATGTTGTTGTCTCTGTCCTAGAGAAGAGCCGAATCTGATAGAAAAAACGTTCCATCCTAGCTTTTTGGCTGGAAGGGAAATTGAAGAGATGGCCTTCCCATGTACGAATACTAATAGTACTTGACTTCTTTAATTCATTTGTTTTATTGTTGTCTCCTTTCAATGATTCTAGACCTCGTCGCCATTAAATTCGCCGTGGAGAGAGAAATTGCGTTTTCTGAGGTTGAAGGTTAGGCATGGTTAGGCGGGGCCTGGGAGGAGATTGAAGCAATTAGGGAAAGACGGATGTATGACACGGAGGGGAAAGAATTTAATTTATACCGTTGCTTTAATTTATTTTTGACGATATATTCAATGAGACGAAGGGTATTTCAAAATTAAGAATCCGTCAATAAATTTCTAAATAAACTAGATAGTAAAATTTGTAAACCTGTAGCAGTGAACATATTGGGACTGGGAAGTGCATGATATTTAATACAGTACTTGGCTGTGGTCCATGAGAAAGCTTGGAAGGAAGAGTTCTACACGTGGTGAGAAGGGGTTGAGAAAGAATTTGCAGGCGAAATGACTATTTTTGCAGCAGATGGATCTATGCACCGGAACTCATGTCACAAATTATTGACTTGTGTGGAGTGGTTCCTTTATTGGCAATCTGCTAGAAATAGTAGTATGCATAGTGTGTCTTTATGCTGAGGTGAATTGAGTACCGTATGAAAAATGTTATTGTCAAAATATCATATAATCTAAGCTGAAATGGCAGGGGTTCTCTTTTAAGTTTTGTTTTATGATGTGGTAATGAGCTCCAGGCCCATATGGTGAGAAGACTAGTACGATGTCTAAAATCTCGAATCTAGGAGAATATTTCATTCCCGACATATTTTTTGTCCCAACAGGAATTCGCTGCTCAGAAATGAAATCTAGAAGGATAGTGTGTAGGTGATTTTATTGCTGGATTGGGCTGGGAAATAATAAGCTTTTCATTGATGAGAATGCAATTAAAAGAAGATGAAATTGTTGGCAAAGATGACAAATGCTTTGAGGTTTTTTGAAAGCGTATTCCAGATGTTGGGCTTATGGGGGTTGAAAGTTTAGAATAGTAGGAGGATGTTATGGCTCGTGCTATTTTTTAAGTAATGGTTTAAAGGTGAAATTAAAGGAAATTCCGAGTTAATCTAGAATGTTAATTTGAGTAATTAAGTTATATTGATAAGTTAAAAATGTTTTTAGTGCCTGTTGTTAATGTTTATGATTTTCTGGGTTTTCAGGGGACGGAGATGATTCGTACCTCACGATTTTGTAAGGACACTAAAGATGGAAAGTTTCTGAGGTATTTGTACGAGGATTGTCGGACCGTATATGACTGTTTTCACCGAGGTGCTAAAGAATCAAGTAAGTTAAGAGTTACAAAGTTACTGGTTTTGTTATGCAATCAAATATAAAATGGAGAATTTTACATTCATTTATTTCTCTTTAGACAATGGTCAGTGCTTAGGATGGCGTGACAGTAAAAATAAACCATATCAATGGCTCCATTACAATGAGGCTTTGCTAAGGGCAAAGAATTTCGGCTGTGGATTAGTACATTTGGGTAAGTTGTATTTTTGTAATCATTCGCTAGTACTGAGAAACTGAGCACTGAGGAAACCATAGTATTTAATTACTATGTGATTTTGTGGTATTTTATCTTTAGGCCTCCAACCTGGATCGTATGTAGGACTCTACAGTCAAAATTGTCCGGAATGGATCCTAACAGAACAAGGACTCTATTGCTATTCCATGGTAAATGTCCCATTATACGACACCTTAGGAGCAGACGCTTGTGCTTTCATCATTAACCAGGGTAAACAGACTGAAACACATTTCAACTTTCTAGTTTTATTAAATTCTTATCATCAAATATTTTGCTTTTCCTGTTTAATTCTAGCTGAAATGTCGACAGTCGTGTGTGATGATGATGCAAAAATAAACTTGTTATTGGACAAGGCTCCAACCTGTCTCAAAAGGCTAGTTCACTTCAAAGATTTGAAGAAAGAAACTGTCGCGCGAGCTAAAAAGCAGGGTATGGAACTCCTCCGATTTGAAGAGGTTGAAAAACTTGGATCTGCTCACACTCACAGTCATCGGGAGAAGGTATTTGAGAGACCAAAAATATTATACATATATTATAATTCATTTAGGTTTGTGTACCATTATCTCTTAATCTCTCTTAACAGCCTCCTAGACCGGATGATATCTGCACTGTATGCTACACTTCAGGTACAACAGGAAGTCCAAAAGGAGTAATGCTGAGCCACGAAAACGTTGTTGCAGATGTAGCTGCAGTTCTTCTTCAGCTTGGAGAGCACAAACCAAATCGACAAGATGTAATGATCTCGTTTTTACCGTTGGCCCATATGCTGGAGAGATGCTGTCAAGTAATTCCTAAATTGCTACGATCTAGTATCTCGGTTTTAATTGTTCTTCATGTGCATAAATATATATATTTATTACATCCAGGTTGCAATGTACATGCAAGGAGGGTCCGTTGGATTCTTCATGGGAGATATCCGAGGTTTAATGGACGACATGAAAGCGCTTAAACCTACGGTTACTCCTACAGTTCCAAGATTGCTCAACCGCATTCATGACAAAGTTAGAACTTACATTTCTTACATGTGTAAAATTCAAAAGATTTCAATTTGTTTCAATACCTAGTAAGCATTATCAAAATTAATTTTCAATCTGTGGTATTTGTAATCCCAGGTGATGGGTACAGTCAACGGCTCTTTCATCAAACGCTCGCTTCTTCGGATGGCTATAAACAGTAGACTTGCAGAAATGCAGAAAGGCATCTTGAGAAAGAACAGTATTTGGGACACTCTAATCTTCCGGAAAGTTCAGGTAAGAAATAAGAAATCGTGTGTGTCAGTCACTAGTTAAACACGATCGACAAAGAATTAAGTTTAATTGGAGTACTAACTTGAATTTTATAGGAGGGGATGGGTGGACGGATAAGGTTACTTGTAGTTGGATCTGCTCCTTTAAGTGGACCAGTTCTTACTTTCATTCGATGTGCACTCGCTTGTGTTGTAAGTTAAACATTTATAAGCTATACCAAAGAACTGATATGAAGATTCTAACTTCGATTACTCGGTTGAAGGTGGTTGAGGGATACGGTCAAACTGAGTCTGTTTCGCCTTGTACCTTGACTATTCAAGGAGACTGCACACCTGAACATGTTGGGCCGCCACTTGCGTGCTGTTGCATCAAACTTGTGGACGTACCTGAAATGGAATATTTTGCCGCTGCCGGCCAAGGTAATATCGATATATTCTCATGGAAATGATGTGTTGTATTTTTTAATAAATAGATTTTGTAGAGTTTAATTTTAATCCAGAATATATTTTGAATAGGTGAAGTCTGCGTCAAAGGAACAAATGTTTTCAAAGGATATTTTAAAGATCCCGAACGAACAAAAGCCGCTATTGATAGAGAAGGGTGGCTTCATACTGGAGATGTCGGAATGTGGTTACCGGTAATTTTTTATTTCTACGATTTTTTGCCGTGTTTCAAGATAGTTTGGATTATATATGGTTTTCATTATATTTAGAATGGAACATTAAAAATAATTGACCGAAAGAAGCACATATTTAAACTCTCTCAAGGAGAATACATCGCCCCAGAGAAAATAGAAAATATTTACTCTCAAAGTCAATATGTTTCTCAAGTCTATGTATACGGAGAATCTCTTAAGGTAAATCAATTATTTAGACTTGTTTTTAAAAGATAAGAGAACTTGTAACCGAATTTTCATTTGTAAACTTGATTTTTTTGTCTAGTCATGTGTTATAGCGATTATTGTGCCTGACGTCGAAAATTTAAAACAGTGGGCTTCGGAGCATGAAATACCAGGAACGCTGTCTGTACTTTGCGCTGAAGAAAAAGTTAAATCTATGATTATGGCAGATATTATTAAACTTGGAAAGCAGGCTAAATTGAAATCCTTCGAACAGGTAAACGTGGGATCATTATTAAGTTATTTTTAATAAAAAATAGAAATTAAAACTTTTATTTGATTGCAGGTTAAAGATATTTATCTTCATCCTGATCTATTCTCCGTTCAAAATGGTCTCCTAACGCCAACAATGAAGGCGAGGCGCCCTCAATTGAAAGCCTACTTTAAACCTCAATTGGATGATATGTATTCTAAGTTTAATTAATGTATCCCTATGTATTGCTAAGTTTTAATTATTTCGGGATTTTGGAAAGTATGGTGTTACAGGTTTATTACTGGTTTTATCCTGGTGTGCATGCGGTAATATTTGGAAACCGTTACGGTCTCTCATGACAAGTGAAAATGGTTTACTATAAAAGTAGTGAGTTCGCGATCTCTGAATGGTCAGATGAGAGAGATATCTAAATTTTAGATTCGCTAAACTATTTCTTTACCCTTTGTGCATCAAGACAAGTTGTAGCATTAAGTTTTTGGGGAACTTGAGTGCAGTGCGGAATTGACCATTGCCGTTTTCAGTATACCGTTTAGCTATATTATATTAGTATCATCGGTATTTTAAAAGAGATCGGGGGGACTCTTCCTCTGCACCGTATGTATCAAGGGAGTTGCATGATATATTTTCTAGTTGAAAATGATTAAAGAATTTCCTACTAAGCCAAGTCTGGATCAATGAGGCCTGTATAGTTCTTCAATGAATGTACGTGACACCGAGCAGCTGGCTGTGTGTTATCCGTAACATTAACTTAGAAAACGCCTCCAGTTTCCAATTACCTAGTTATAATTAGGTATATAAATTAAAGCAGCGATTTCCGTTATTTGTTAAACTACTTATATACCTAGGAATTGAGTTAAATCGAATTTTCAATCTATTGAACCGGAGTTAGTAACTTCTTTTTTTAAACTCGACTCAGAAGAACTTGCTCCATTTTGATGTATCTTAGATGTAGTATTCCTAAAATATAGCCCCCAGACTTTATCAGTCCTACTGATATTACTATATACAAAGTAAGTTCAACCTTTTTCCAGATTTGGTTATCCAAATCATTAATATTACAAACCTGAAAGTAAGGTGAGCAATAAATTATAATATAGTGATACGGTCTGCACTTCCCTCTCCAGTCGTAGGTAGCCAAAGTCTCAATCGATCGTTCCTTCAGCACAAAGTACTCTGCAGCTGCAAAAATATCGTGTTGGTATCCGATCCTTACGTAGCCATATTCGTATGGAAACAAGTGTCCAGTTATACAGGTTGCTAAATCTTCTTTACTGCTTTAGCAAGCATTAAAAAAAAGTCAGAACTGATATCCATTTTTTTTGTGAGAAAATAAGTGATCCCTTAAGGGTTCTTTGCCCATTTATGAGCTGAACCTCATAAAGTAAATACACTGGGATAGTCATTCATTATATGGTAAAGAAGAAAGACCCAATAAAGTAGATATTAGAAGTCCAGTAACTTTATTGCAGAAAAATTTGGAGGATAATTCGATGGTATAGAGAGTTAAATTTGTTATTAAAAAGGATTACGATGTTACAATACATTCTTGAAATAAATAAGAAATATTTGACTTTTTTAATACGGAAATTTGATTGTTGAAAGTATTACTTCATTTCAATTTGACTCAAATGAATTGTGGCAATGAGTCAATGAGCTGTAGCTATTGTATTTCATAAGCCAATGTCAGTGCTAAGAATTTCGATATAACCCTTTGAAATGCCAGAGGTGTCTTTAATAAAGCACGGATTGTACTTGACTGTTTTATTTTGTGCCCTAGCATCCTTTTTCAAGAGCGTTACGACTTATATAAATCTAGCTACCCTAAAACCAACTATAAATAAACTATAATATAATTTTTCTTTGAAGTTATAGCTGTTTTTTGGAGTTCACATGCGTTGTTGTGTCATACTTTGCAAGAATAATTTATGATAATGTACTCAAACAGGCAAGTGGTAAATGTAAAGGTAAAAATGTTCTAGTTTCAGTGGTCGAAGGTCGTCATTTTGAAATCCCTCGTATTTTTTAACTCTTCATCAACATCATCCAGTAAGATTGATTTATGCATGGCAGCAAGCTTTTGAACTCTGAACTGACCGCGACTGATAATTACATTACTGAGATCATCTTGAATTAACACAATTATATTTTTACAGCCTCCACATCTCCAATGAGCTTTTGTTTCTTTCCATTCGGCCCATCACTCATTGGATCATCAATGTGTTTCCTTGGTTCTGACGGACTTATGGAACGGCCCTTTGTAGATGAGGACGTCTGGCCAGGCATGATCAACTAGGGTCATTAGAATGCAATCGGTTTAGATGGTCCCTAGATACGAAGCCTTGAATCAGACTGGTTGATTACTACGTACCTCGGATTGTTTCAATTCTGTCAAAACTTCGTCCAAAACAGCAATGACTCGATCTGCATTAGCTTGATTGAAAACCATTGGAGGCTTGAGCTTCAAAATATTTCGGTGAGGTCCATCAGCACTGAGGAGAATGAATTCTTCCTTCATTCGGGAAATAACGTGTTGTGCCTCAGCAGTGGCAGGTTCCCGTGTCTCGCGGTCTCGAACCAGATCTATGCCCACGAACAATCCCACACCTCGGACATCTCCTGTTTTCAAATTATAGTAAATTTTGGGAAAAATTAAGGACATTTTCGAAAATTGTTACTTATTCATAAAATGTTATATTACCGATTATGGTATGCTTATCCATGAGCTTTCGTAAGCTATTCATCAAATGGTTTCCGACACGGGTGGCTTTCTCCCTTAGTTTTTCTTTCTCAATAACATCCATCACAGCATTTGCGATCGCACAGGAGACTGGATTTCCTCCATAGGTGTTGAAGTACTCTACTCCAGTTTTAGCGAAGCTTTCAGCAATTTGAGGTGTCGTAATAACTGCAGCGACTGGGTGGCCTGCATTTATTTAATAAGTCAGTTATCGATATAATTTTAAACTGCTTGTTAAGGCGAAAAACAATGTACGATAAATGTTCATTATACACGCATTGCTAAACATACCATTGCCCATAGGCTTTCCAAGTGTAACAATGTCTGGTACTATATCATCCCCCTGAAGTTGAAACGCCCAGTACTGCTTGCCAACTCTGCCAAATCCGACTTGAACTTCATCAGCAATACAAACTCCGCCAACGTCTCTGACACACCTGAATGGTTTCAATAAGACTATTAGACACGGTACCACTGCCGAAAATACCAAATTGAGCTATGTCATTACTTGTAAACACTTCGGAGATAGCCTGGTGGCAAGATAACCTGTCCCCCACAGCTTTGCAGGCTTTCTGCAATAAATGCAGCAATATTTCTTCCTCCTTCACGAACACCAGCTATCATTGATTTAACATCGTCGGCATATTTCTGTCCTAATTGTTCTGGAGTGTAATCGGTGTCCCGATATTTCCCTCTGTATGCATCAGGACACCCAGCCTGTATAGATAAATATAAAGATCATTAGCACACGTATCATCAATGATGTGCAATGGATCAGATGGAAAACTCTTATTACCACGTGGACGTGCTCTGCCTTTCCACCCCCACCAGGAAGGCTGAACTTATATGGAGATATTTCGATAAGTGAGATCACATGGCCATGATAAGCACTGTAAGAAAATTCCATGTCAACAAACTGAAGTTTTGGGCATTGATCGAATGTACATATAATATTGTTATAAATATATAAACTAGTTTCATGTTCATTCATTCATTTCGTGCATTCGTATTCTCTAAGTGCAACCAATTTTTGAGCAAAACGCTAAGGCTAAGACAAAGCTTTTAAAATTTCATGTTGAAGCTCATCTTCAGTTGAGGTCATTTTTACCCATCAGATTTAGCGATGTATAAATCCTCCTCTGGCAGGAATCGATTCAATGGTCCATCAACAAGAATAGCGAGCATACACAATCATGGATAAGATGGAAAATTGAGTGGATAAGGATTCTAAATAAATATAGGAGCTTTAAGGGATAGTTAAAAGATCAGAGAAGGCAAAAAATCCAGCATGTTTTTTCCCAGAGGATTCAAATCCTTTCGTCGAAGTCGAAACGGCCTACAGGGCTTTCAAAAGTGCAAAAATATTCACAATATATTGTGATTTCACAAGATTTGTGACACATCATTCCCCACATTCATAAATCATCTCCCTTTCATCTCATGCCCATCTCCAGGGTCTCGCTCTCACCGATTTCATATCAGAACTGATCGTTCAAGATAAAGCTGAAAAGATTAAAATAAAATTGTCTTGTGTCAGTACTGGAGTTCCCAAACTATTTAACGGTCAGAAAAAGCATTGTGTCGGAGGTTGGTGACGAAACTCTGAGAATAATTTGCACAAGCTCTTAATATAATTAAATGGTCATGGCTGATAATAACACCTTGCTCGAGAATCAAAAATCATTCATCACTTACTGGTCCAATGTGACGATGTCTTGATGCTTTGTGTGGGCCCTCGCAAGACGAAGGGCCAAGTCATTTGCTTCAGAACCAGAATTGACGAAGAAACATACCGATAAGGGAGACGGGAAAAGAGAAGTTAGCCTTTTGGCGCATATTACTAGATTATCATGGAGGAATCGGGAGTTTGTATTCCTTTAATAAATAAATATTTAAATTAAATCAAATCCCTGTGAAATGTTTTTTACCCAATAAAGAAAAAAAATATTTAAAAATTTACAAAATAGACATTTGGTCGATCCCCGCTTGTACAACAGAAGGGTGGCAGTGTCCAACTGTAATAATATTCAAAACTTATCAAAACATGCATAAACACTAGGCAGTCAATAAAAAAACATCAAATAAAAAATCAAGATATTTCATATACAGATAAAAGTCATGCCACCACCAATACTACAAGAAAAAAAACGTACCGTGTGCAACATTATTTATGCAATCTAAGTAAGGACGATCTTTCTCATCGTACATGTACTGACCCTCGGCCCGGACGATTTTGATAGGGTCATTCTTGAAAAACAGCTTGCAGGAAGGGCTGAAAAACAAAGGGATTACTCGATAAGACATTAGGGACATTAGGACAAGTATTTTAACTCGACCGTCTATTTCACAATACTTTATCATCATCTAACATTCTGCAATCCTATTCAAATGATAACCCTGAGATAGCACTAAGGGTCATAAAGAAGTTCATTGGGGTTAGGAAATTGCATTAAAATTTGAAATAGAGTTGAGATAAATTATTAAATTCATTATGCTTATCGATGTGATAGATACTGGAGGCAAACTCGCTTATCTTCAAGTCTTCTACAAGCTTAACTGATAAACTAACTTAACTGATCAATATCTGATAAATTTATTTAGCAACGGGTTATCCTTCAAAATAAAATGACATTTCATGCATCTCAATCCCATATATTTTTTCGTGTTATTGTACAAATTCTTAATATTGAAACCGTTTAATCGATTTTTCCAATACTTTGTTCCAACGTCTGCAGATGAAATATTCAATGCACAAAGCCTTTTGTAGTTAAGAGAATAATAAACGTGCGTGTTTAAAAAGCCTAAATAACCCCTTCATTCCATTCCATATGAACAATCGATGAAAAAACAACCCCAAATAGATGCAAAACTTTTCCAAACTTTGTGCCTTAAGTGAAAAGTCTATGAAAAAAAAAGTTGAAAGAAACTTTTCGTTCTTCATCATTTCTAAATACGATTTTAGAAAAATATTTTCGCCAACTTATGCCATTCCTTAATTCATATCCCTATTAAATTATTGGTAGGCTAAACCAATTTAAAAAATTCCTGTATCACCTCAACCCAAAAATTCTATAATCCCCCATTCTTAATTAGGTCTAACCTAAAAGTTTCTAAACAAAATACCACAAGGACATAGGACTTAATTATAAACGAGTTAAATTGTCTCACCCAATATGCCGCTTTCGCAAGCGAACGGTATCTTCTTTTGGTAAACTCTCCATTATTTTAGCAGCCGTCAATTGCGACTCGAAGTGGATTATTTTTGTGTCAGTAAAGTATTTGGTAGAAGGGGAATTTGTCCTGAAAAGTTCTATCCTCCTCCTCACTGCGATAATGACTAGCTGAGTGGTTTCAAAAGGATAAATCCTTTAGAAAATAATTATCCACTACCTCCCCATATGCAAACGAGGGTCTAAAAGCCTTTGGGACTATCAGGACAATCCAAGAGTTGAGAGAATCAGCTGTAAGAACAGACTGTGACTGCCTGACTCAAACTGAACTCTTTTCTAAGGTTAACGTTAAAACAGCTCAATACTTCACTACGCAGTCACGAATGCTAAAAACTACTCTGGAGGCTTGACTATATATGCGAAAAATATTGGCAAACTCAATTCTCAGGACCTGGACCTGGACTGGGTTGCTATTTACTAGTCTAACCTGAGAATACATGCTACATTTAGATTGGTTCGGGTTCTCTATCTCTCCTATAGTATAATTGAGCTATTGTACCACAACTTAAGCCCTCGTACATGCGAGGAGGACAAATATCAAACACTTTGGGATATACAGAGAGGATTGTTCTGTATTCTATATTTTATTTGTCTAAGACATGGGAGTTGACTTGGGTTTATGAAGAATGAAGGAGCGGCTTGCGTTCCTATGAAAATGTTTTAATGTGGTGGACATTTGTTATTGTTTATAGGTCCGAAAAGGATTATGATGAGTACGTGACTTGAGCTGTGGACTGCATTAAGGAGACGGGAAATGACTAATTGTAATCCACCATGGGTTTATAAGGTGAATTTATAAGCAAATTTGGATACGTGTACACTGATGAGAGTAACCACTATTAGATTACACAGCTAAATGAGAACTAAGAGTCCAGAGTCCAGGATGGTTAGTAATAATTATAACCAGTAGATTCTAAGCACCTTATGATATGATATTTATATTCTATTATCATGAAAAGTTAACCAGAGTGGTAAGTTTGTTGTTGTGTTTGGGTCTACATTGAACTTTAAATGGCCGTTGTGAAATGTTTTTTCTTTGTATTTCGACAATTGAGATATACACAGATTGTGTTGGGATTGGGAAATGCAAAGGGTTTATAGACTTCGTCTCCATCACAGATGAGAAATTTTCCACAAGGAAAATTTCTCGTCTGTGCGTTTCCATCACATTAGATGTTACTGAAATGTGTAGGTGTAGTTTGATGATTGATCTTGAAATTTCAATTTGGGGGGTTGGTAGGATTCAACTAACTCATGAATGGAAACTAATTCCCTTCATGTCTTTTTTGTATTACTAGGAAAACTGTCTAATAGTATAGAAGAAATTAATTCTGAAGAACATGCATAGAACAATAGAACATACTACTTAATAAAAAGGTAAAGTTACGAATGAATCGCATAAAAATGTGACCATTAAGTTATTAGATCAGCATATAAAAAAGACACATGGACGGACACTTGTCACCATTTGAACGTAACTAAAATAGGGCCTTTTTGGAAGGGATGCTTTTAGATTATGATAGTGTGTTAAAATAACGACATGTTTCTTCTGTGGCATACGATAAAGGGGGTAGGATTACTTCCTCAATTGAAGGTGACCTTTAATCTACATGCTGTATTGAAAACATTCAAGTTCATTGCACTAAAATAATTGGGTATTTTTATTTTTATTTTTATTACAATCGTTTTTTTACAAAGAGCTCCTTCCAGCACAATTGAAGTTTGACAAAGTCCCAAAAAGATTCTTAAGTCGATAAGATAGAACCATCAGCTTACTTGACATTTTTCATAAGCACCTAAATTCATACTCATAACTATAATGAGACTATTAAAGTCACAGTTCAATAATGATGAGCAGATTTTACAGTTATTAGTACAATTCATTAAATCTATACATTTATAGCAATTAAAATCTGGTAAAAATGCATTGTATTTATTTATAACTAACCCATTTTTTATAGCTATTCTCTTGAAATCCACAACTGCATGAGTCTCAACCCTTAAAAACATTCTGATTCTAAGAGTTCATGGCCTGTCTTGTTATTTATTTCCTAGAAAAATAGTTAATAAACCTTTTATTATTAGAAGGTTTTTTTATACTATCCCACAACATCCAACTTCATGGAATATTAAAGTTTTCGTAAAGCCAACTCATACATGAAGATATTTTTGTATTTATCTTCCGCAAAGAATTGGCCGTCGATCAAAGGCCATATTGAGTCCTGGAGATAACAAGCTTACAAAAATTATTCGAAAAGACTGAACCTTCTCCTTAATCCAATCAAACCTTTTAATAAGTATTTGGTTAATGCTTGTTTTTTTCTTCAATTATCTACTTCCTCAATTCTTTCACTCATTTTGTATTTTTTAAATGTACTTTTAATGGACCAAAGCTCTGATTTTTTTGCTCCCTTCATCAATTAAATAAATGCCCCAACCACGTGAAACTGTACAACGTTATTCGTAGGTTTATCTCCATTCCAAATAGACCAATACTTGATTGATTTCAAGTACAGTATCGAGATTTAATTTAACTTAACCATCCATTCTTGTGTGGTTTTGTGTAGGGAGGCATGCAGTGTATGCATGCTAGACTAGACTTGATGTCTTTCATCGAATGGAAACAAATCATTAATCTTTGAGAACGAATTGATTCATCAAGAGGATTAATAAGTCTGTACTTAGGAATAATCACGGGATTGTCATGCATGACCTATTCATAGTTTTATGTATCATGCTCATTCCATCCGATTGATTTAATTTCCAACCTCGGAACCAAACAGTTTCCAACCGGCTCAAACATAGTACATTCAATTATGGAAACTCATGATTCCAGCATGATATCTAATTTCTATATGCTTAAATTATGGCTGGAATTTGTTTGGTTAGCAAAAGGCGAGGATGACTAGAGGGGTTTTTGATTTCCAATGAGTTTATGAACCTCAATACAAGAGTCCTGGGGGGTTGATTCTAAATCAGATTGCACAGAGCCCAATACAAAGATACAGAATTTACGATTTATTATTTATCAAGTCTGATTAAGTTTGATTGAATCTGCAATCTAATATTGGAGATTGTAAATTTCTAATGTACGAGTTTTACTGTTCCCTGCATTATCCATAAAATATGAACAACAACAAACATTTAGTGGACAAATTCTCTTTGGAATAAACGTCAATCGCAATCTAAGTACAATCTGACCTACAAGTCACAAATAAATTGAAGTGAAGAACTATGACTGCCTTGTAATATTACAATCCAATCTCAAAGCACCAATTTGACATTGACAAGGAGAAAATAAATCTTCAGGATTTTCCATGAAAACTGCACAAGTACTTACGTGTTTATTATTCATCAAATTTCATATTCATAAAGAGAAGTCGGTGGATAACACTTATTCTGTCTTTTGAAAAGTATTGAAATCTGAAGAGTCAACAATGCTACTAATCTTGATATAAATACGAAAGGGTTAAAAAGCCCATTAATCCTTGGGTACAAAAGTTTTTTATCAGCAGAAGAACAAAAAGAACATCAGCAGGATTTTTATCCTTTGGGTATTTTCTTCAGAAGCATCTTAGCCAGTCACCAGTGAACATAAACTCCATGATGATGGATTAACTCCATATTGGACTTAAAGCTTCATATAAACAATATGCGTCGAACAGGTGTCCACTTTTTTTCCTTACTAACAAGACTTAACATAGATTGCCTGTTTCTTCCAGAATCAGTAGCATGAGTCACCTTATCCCTTCTGCTAGATTTACACTTCCAGATCATCCTTTGAAACTCTTGGGAGTCTTGGGTATCAATCAATACCTAACACAGCCACCCCTTTATGATTCAGTTCACTTACTTATTGTTTGTTCTCGATTCTACTAAAATTGTGAAGATTATAATTTTTTATCACCTAATTCAATAAAGTGTACTTTACCAAAGTTATTAATAGTGGTGGAGGAATAGCATATGACTTGTAGACATAATTTAGTAAATTGATATTTATTAAACCTTGAAATACTTAGTGTTCACAGACTTTACACACCCACAAATTCATAGAGCCTTGACCATAATCATAAGTATGATAATAAAGTTCAATTGGGATAATAGTCAAAGCTTGTACCAGCTTCAAAAGAATCAGGCCAGAGGCCAGAATGCTCATGACCGAGGAAATAAACCTTATCAAATCAAGACCTCGAGGGTAGTGGATAAATTAAGCTCTAGAGCTATTGGAACACTGTATTCAAAGAGATTAAAAGATGGGCCTGTAACCTGACCTTCTGTGGTCCCTGTGCCATTTTACTTTCAAGAGCTACAATAGTGTTGACATAATCATACTCTATAGTCAATCCCAATATGGGATCCTCCATCTCAGACCCTGAAATTGTTTCTCTCATAACTTCTAGGCACACGGCAGCCTTATTCGCTTTTCTCCAAGGCACCAAATTTGGATCGTCATTAAAATCAGGAGTGTCTGCAAAGTCATCGAAGTCTGAAGTTTCGTCTCTCGGTGGTAAAACAACTTCGGCTTCTGGTGGAGCTACTAATCGACAGTTTTGAGTGAAATTCTCGTTTCTAATTGGAAGAACGTGTATTTCCTTAATAATTTGAGACGTGGGACTAAAAACTCCGGGCCCAGAAGGACTTGCAACAATCGTAAGAGATGTTGACGGCGTGGTGGTATTTGAAGGCAACGATATATCCGTAGAAGATTCCCGTGTGGGATCGTTGGTATTTCCAGCTTTAACCTCAACCCAAGCTTGATTTATTATGTCTTCTTTCTTCAATGGTACAAATGCTAACGGGAGAAATTTAATTGACGTTGGAAACTGAGTTGGATTTGATAATCGAAGGACTATTTTAACTGTTTGACCAGGTAGAAAAGGTTGCGGCAGTGGGTTCATTAATCGTACTTGTGGAACGTGGTAGTATGCATTTAATTGTATTTTGAATTTAATTGATACAGGAGAATACTCTGGTTTGCTTATGTTCCTTTCACAGACTCTACACCTCAATCTGAAATGAACACATTATAATCATTCAATAAGATAAATTAAAAGATTTAAATGATTGTTGCGTTCCTAAATTCTTTAAACTTACGATCTTTTCACAAGTAGCTGCTTATGCGTCGGCAGAAGAGAAGCCGTCCCATCTGGTTGGGTCTCAAGTTGATGAAGCCGTTGGGACAAGTTTGTTCCTATGCACAAATAATAAATGTGAAGTTACTGATGTTTACAAGTGAAAGTAATTATTTATATGAAATACCCTTAGCCACGACTAATTCTTGATCAAAGAATTCATCTGAAAGCTCCGAAAATTCTTCTTCCCCTAAAGTAGGGGCTACATAGAGTGGAGGGGGGATCGCTTTAGCCATCTCATCCGGAGAAGCGACAGGATATCTCTTCGGTAGCAGATGCGCTAATCCATGTCGACCCTGAAATAATTTAAACGATTTAGATTAAAAACCCTAAGGCTGAACTGCAATTACGGTAATGCATTTAGTGTTATTTATGGACATTAAAAAAAGATAATTTAAATCTTAGAACATACAGCAGCCAAATATTTGCTCTTATGAACGAATTTCTTTTCCTTGGAGTTTTTCTCACGAATCGCCAGCATCCTCAAGTAATCTGAAATATTCGTTATCTGCTGTGTCCTATCATTCTCAGGCTCAGGCCAAGGCCCAGTCGTACTTTGTGAATCCGGGAGTCCCGCATCTCGGGAAGTCCATCGACAAAACCCACAGGCCAAATAATACAGTTTCTTCCCGATTAACTTCTCTGGCTCTTCTTCAGAAGGAACCTGGACTGTTGTAGCCCTTATAGATAGAGTTTGCTTACAACTTGGACAGTCATAGCATGTTCCACACCTAGATTCCAAAGGTACAAACAAGGAAACAATAATTGTAGAAAATGTTATTGTCTCTCGTGAGATTTTGGAGATGGCAAAATCGTCTAAATAAAATCGACACCACAGTTACTACAAAACATTAGCCCCTTCATCTGGATCTGACCACTTAGAATCCCTACCTATGACTCATCGATCCACAACGGACTTCCCAATTTAAATTCATGTCTACAAAAACTTACCGATTCTTTTTCTGTTTGGCTTCGGCTGAAGGCATATTCTCGGAGCAGTTGCCACAATAGTGCGAGTCCACTTCATGGGACACGCAGTAAGGACACCGCAGTCGAAGACAATGTCGACAAAAGTAAACGTGACAGATGGGCTTTAGGCTTCCACAGCAGCAAAGGTACTTCACCGCATCCAGTTGGAATAGCGTTGCCATCTTCGCAATCTCAATCACAATGATAAGTTTCAATAAATTTTAGTCCTTCGAAATTTGCATAATTGAATGTCGATGACGATTCCTGGACAAGTCTTTCTTGCCTTCAAAAATTTCAAATTTTACCGCCGATTTCGTATGATTAGGGGTGAATGGATACGTCACAGGCTATAAATTCCCTTATCCTTTTTATTGCGATTTATTAATTTTATTGAAACTTGATTTTTAACAAATCGAAACACTTTCAAAGTCATTAGGAACCACTAAAAAATGTGAAGGTGAGGGTCATGTCCAGAGTATGTATGAAATAAAAAATAAAAGACAACTCCAACCAACTTGCTAATTGTTTTTGGATGGTAAACACACATTTTTATTCATGTGAAATAATATTTTCGTATGAAATTTCTTTTTTTTTCTTTTCTTGAATGCTTCTTCTTCATGCTTATCCATATTTTCCACATTAAATTACTATACAGATAGAACCCTCATTGCTAAACAACAAATTGGCCTTTTACACCTGCCTGTACTCCTTTACCTTATAACTTTAAAAATCCAGAATGTTTTTTTTTCAAAAAAGAGGAAAAATATTCGAAATTCGTACACAGAAAAACAGAAACAATCAAACCCATCATCTCATCTTTCTGTGACACTTGACCCAACTTCAAACTCATGGTCAGAATTTGAAATACATTTATAATTGTTTTTCAAGGACAGAATAAATTTCCTATAGTGCAGTGCACAGAACGTTATAATATTCCAGATAATATGAAGCATCTTTGCTTCATAATAATTTGTTTTTAAATACCAAGATCGAATTGAACATCATCAAGTCATCTCAACTACGAGTTTCTCAAATATTAAAAAGAATGAAGGTTGCCAAAAGTCAGTTACAAATATAAATATATCATATCTATCTCAAGTCCAAGAGGTTGACACTTGAGTAACAGCAATTTCAAATAACAATTACAATTTACAATAACAACAAGCTTCTCTGATCTACCAGCTAACGCTTTTAAATACTGACACTGACCCTAGGTATTCATATCATGTCATATTATCATCCCATAACACATAGAAGGGAAAACAATCAAGAGATATTACATTTTAAATATTTCCCTAAAACACCAATTGCTCTGATGCATGTGTATTGTTGAGCTTCAATTTACTCTTTTGTAGGTAATTTGCTAATTTTAAAATGTAACCAATACTCGTAACAACAACACATGATAGAGATAACATAATAATGATATTTCCAAGCGTTTTTTTTACATTTACACATGAGATAAGGGGCAAGGAGATCAAATCAATTAGTAATTAGCCAACTGTGTACTGTGTAGTAATATATAGCAAACTTATGGGGAAAATTGACAAGGAAGCAAAAGCACTCTCGTATAGAATAACTTACAATGTGGATCAATTATGGGAACATTTCAAGGGAAACATTTTAACTTTGAATTTAATTTTTTTCAAAAAGTCCACTATCACGACATTAAAGGTTCGTATCGTTTATCCGTGTTATTAATTTTATAAATATAACGTAATCTACTAATATTTACCCTACAATTAATATTTGATGATCTGACCGAAGACATCGATGGAATAATTTCAACAATAAATGGCTTATGGATTACTCAACATGAATAATTTCAATTTCCCCGAATTTATCATTCAAAACAATTTGGATTTACAAAGGACAAATTATGATTCTTGACATTTTTTTAACAACGCATATTAGAATTAGATTCTATAGAAATTCTAAAACCTCTTCGTAGTCACAAACTGAATAAGTACATTTAGCAAACCGATTTCGTACTTTTTGACACGTCCAACTGTCAACTCTCAACCAAAAAGTTGTTTGACATCCTTATTGCGAATAATTATTTATTAATGATTTTAACTAATTACCACCTTACACTTAATATAAATAATCGAGACCAAAGTTTTTAAATGTATATTGTTTTTTGTTTTTAGAAACTAATCAGTCTTGAACGGAAATCATCTATGTTTACCATTTTCATTCATCAACACCACCACGCCTTTCGCTACTGATCTCAATCAAAAAATTTTCGCAGAACCGATTTCCAACACCAACTACCTCACTCCAGCTTCTCTCCAGGAATTTATGGATTTTTGTCATTTTCGTATCCAGAACTTTTCTATCGTTATTTTTTCTCTCATAAGTCTAGGGAAACAAAAAGGGAATGGAGCCATGAAAATCGTCATTTACAGCATTTATATAGAGCATATATATGCGAATATTCCCCCGACACATCCATAAATTTTTGTAACAAGGAGTGGTCCAATGTATAAGAATCGTTAGAATTTTACTTTTCCTTTGTTAACTACAGCTGACAATACACGGTAGTACCAATTAGTTTAATGCAATATAACCTATGCGATGTGTAAAGCTCCGTCTGAAAGATCTTAAAACGCCATCTTTTCGCCTAGGCGTTGAGTAACATACTTAATATGTCAGCCTTTTACATACGAATACAAGTTAAGTAACACCTCGAATTGAATAAGTCAATAATTTCCCCTCTGGATTCTACTCCTCTCCAAACCAATTAAATGCGAGGTCATTCAAATACAGGTGTTACAGACAAAAAAGTATATAAGGTTTTGCATAATAATATCCCATCCCTCTGCCTGTGCTTTTTCGAACAAAGCCCCTACAGACAACAGATCCTAATAGCGATATCATACCGACCGACCTAAACCTAAACTTTATCCACATACATATTTTTACAGCGTATCTTGGATGGAATAATACGGTCACAATTAAACGACTGACCGCCACACTTATTACTGCGCCTAAATATAATGTATCCCTGAAAGTTATTTCGCGATCACTACTCAAAGAAGATGGTTTCTTCCGTCACACATAACAATATTACACACTCACATACATATGTACATGGATTTCTAAAACCTCTTTCACCCCTTAGCAGACATTACGTTGTCCCTCGTGGACGCCTTCATACATATGACAATAGGTTGAATTATCCATTTAAACGGTAGCCTAAATATGTACCTATTTGAAAAATGAGACCTCAAAATTGAAATCATACGTTTCGCAGACAATGACATGAGCTTCATAGTCAATGTCATTGCAATGTTCTCGTTGGCACCTTAACTGCAAACATCGTCCGAGTTCTTGCATTTTTTATTTTTTTTACTGTATTTTCTAACTGAGCAAGGAAATTCACTTGGTAAGCTATAACTATGTATGCGAAACTCATATTAACACACTAACTACCAGTCAAACCTTCAATAGGTAATTTAGTTAGGTCCTTAAATGCTCATCAGATATAAAGCTTAGATAAAACAAATACCAATTAATTTGAACACAAGACCCGAATGGGTTACCCTAATTCAACTCTATCGGTAGATTAGTGTTAGGTATTTTCAACTATGAACAGCATCTTCCAGAGGAAAATGGGGTGACGAACACTAGTACAAACGTCTTGAATACCGCACACTGACAAACGCTCAAGAGACAGGACGCTTTCAAAGACGGACGTTAAATATCCTGTTAAGGCTACGAAATCCCCTAAAGCATAGGAGAAATATCTTACACGAACCGACAACAATATTGCTTTGGTAAACGAGCATAAGCATTAGAAAAATGGTATTCGGATCTCCGTTAGGGTGGTGATGAATGCTTTCACGTTTACAATACCTGATCTGATTGAGGATGATATACCGTATTTACACCTATCAAGCCCTAAACCTACGTAAGGTTTTTGTGCATAGTTTTGTCAGTGAAAGGTTTTGGAAACCTCCACAGGCGTGGAATTAACCTGCGTTAAACTGCTTTATCCATGGTACTGCAAACGTATGTACGTATTGCAAGCAAGAATACCGATTCAAATTGCTAGTTATAACAAGCCCAATCTAAGATTTGTACAGTTTCAAGTCAGCCAGGCTTGTCGTGCCAGTTTAAATCACAGAATCTTAATCAAGCCCGGCCCACGTTCACTTAACAGAATCATTAACTCAGTCAAAGTACACTGTAAAACTAAGCGTTCTAGAAATTATTACATTGTTTTTAACGATCAAGTATCCTAACGAGTAAGAGAAACCAAATATAAAGTAGAGATTCCATCCTATATCCAACACAAGTGATACCGTTTTGCAATTTAATACGAGAGTAGCATCCGCGTATTTGTTTGCTGGCCCAGAATAAGCTTCGCTTGAAGTTGAATATTGAGCCTGATTAATTTTGGCTTACATTTGGCTCAGGTCGTGGCACCATAGACGGAAACAAATTATTAATCATCATTCTTAGACATCAGATTTTGAGCAGCTAGTACCTAACTTTTCAGCAAAACTTTATAATTGCCAATCGGTATTGGATGTGGAACGACAACTGTAAAATAACTAGGGTTCAATGAACCATTCTTCCGACATCCCCATTTTTCTGACGTGTTGGAAGATGCCGAGGGTAAGAAATGCGGGTGAGAATCTTTACAATAATCTAAAATTTCAAATACACCTACGCAGCACGAGCATCATTTCGGATTGGATTGTAGAGAAGCTGTTATCTGTGCCCAGAGATCCTTCTTGCAAGCCTTAGATCTGTAACAATTAAATACAAATTATAATTCTTATCGTTTCATACATTTAATGAATATTCATACAGAATGTTTCGTTACCTTCGTAAATTAGTAAGCCATTCCTTGAATTGGCTGACACCATCAGGTGTAAGATGGAATGCCTGCCTAGCATTACAGACAATGGAGACGAAGTCCTCGTAATCTGAAACGGTTATGTGGTACAGCTTCTGATGCAAACATTGAAAGTACATCTGCTGACACTTTTGTACTAACGGAGCTAGAGGGGAACGAGGATTCTGATAAATCCAGGCTAAGTTGTTGCGCGTTGGAATCATGGATGCATCCAGAACAATTTCATGAAGTACAAATGGATTAGATATGGAGGATACTGCACAAATACAAAATTGTTGCAGATATTGGGCTCCCAACTTCCTGGAAATTGACAAGAGCCATTTTACGTCCTCGCCATATGGAGGATTCCTTGCGAACTTCGCCTGTGGTCGGTCATCATGAACTCGACGAGCTAAGGTTTCCATTGCCAACATTCCAACTCGATATGCAGCTAAAAGATACTTTATCTTGATAGCTGACTGGCCCTGTTGATGTTGACCAATGGAGTCCCTCGAACCTTGCATGAAATGCTATAAGAAACAATTTGAACAATATTATCAGTATGATGATTTTACTGTATTTATTGTACTTTTGTATTTCATTTACCTGTGATGAAGAAGATGTTGGTGGCATATCCCCCATGCCAATAGCTTGCATGTTACCAGGATGAGGCTGTGGTGGCTGCATGTTATTTCCCTGAATAAACACTCCATTGTGGTTTACCATTGGACCTCCACAGTTATTCAGCTGTAGAATAAGAAATAATTAGTAATTGGTTCCTAAAATAAACAATATTTAGGAATACTTTTTGAAACGATTGACTTACAAATAGACTCACCTGACCGTGAGGTGGACCTCTTCCATTCATCATCGGCATGTTACCTTGTTGGAGACCATTTGGACCAACCATCATCTGAGGATTCCCAGGTCCAGCTGACATTTGTACGTTCGGGGGCTGTCCTTGATTACCTTGCTGCTGTGGCCCTTGATTTCCATTAGACATAGCGACCAAGTGACCTCCAACATGTGAATGATGTGACACTGGTGGCATATGCTGCATGTGTCCATTCATTCCCATATTACCCATACCTACATTCATAGGATGTCCGGATACGCCAGCGGCAGTAACTACTGTTAACTGAGGATTGTTGTTCGATTGCTGGTGGTGATGGCCTTGATTATTCATAACATTCATGTTACCGTGAGGGTGATTGACAGGAAAGAACTGGGCAGTTGATGGCCTTAAGTTCAAATGGCCATGACCCGAGTGTCCAGAAGCGGCAGACGTAATTGGTATCGATGCAGGGAAAAACTGCAAGGGTGGACCAGCTGTAACCATTGAATGTGGATGCCCATGATGCCCATGAGGATGTTGATGTTGAGGGTGCATGTTTGGCATGTTTGGCATGTATTGTGGAATTGATCCGGACTGCTGGGGGTTGGGTTGCTGCGGATTATAATAAGAAGATGCAGAAGTTGTTGGATTGTTGGGAGCATTCGCCTAAAATAGGTTACAGATGAGTTCATTCTATGATTTTGTTTCCGTGCTCGTAATTAAACTGACTTGAGTAAACAAACAAAAACAAATGGACAAAAATAGGATACCTGGTATATAACTGCTTGTCCGTACATGAAGTTTCCAGGAACAGGATTAAAATTAGCTGGTAAAAATGGAACTTGCCCATAGGGCGAAGTTCCATACGGTAAGGTTGAAAGAGGTAATTGGGGTGCCGATATTGGATAGACGGATCCACCATGCTGATGAGGATGTTGAGGGGGTTGAGGAGGATGTTGTTGCATCATATCTATGTTCAAGAAGAAGCTCCAGTAAATTATGGGGAAAGACTTGTACAAGAAAATTGCAATAAACAATTTACCTAAAACACCTGAAGAGCCAGTAGAACCCCCTGATGGTGGTGGCGGGGGTGGATTATTGGGATTTAATGGTGGTAATCCCGTTTGAGGGGACACAACTTGTCCATGACCATTTGGATTCATAGGATCCATATTTCCATCCAGTGACAGAAGTGAATCATGATGACTTCCATCATCATTAAAAACATCCATGTCAAGTGGAAGGTGCTGCAAAATTGACAAATAACTTTTTAAAATCTCTACTTCTGGATTGCCCTGTCAAACGAATGAATCATAGCATCATTACCTTTTGGTATAAGGAATACCATTGCCGAGCCACGTCGAACAAAACTTCTGGATAAACTCCTCCTCCCTTGGCAGCAGTTTCTACAGTCAGACAAGCCTTTTCCAACATTCCGTCACTCTGCTCTTTGCACTATTCACATAGATATGATTATTAGATCTCAATTGCGTCAAAGGAATCAATTTATCGGAAAATGAAAATTGAAACTACATTTTTACCTGTAAAATAGCCCTATGAATCTCGTTTGGATTTAGTGCATGAGCGTTCGGTAAACATGACAAAGCTAGTTCTGCAGCAGCTCTGACCATATTTGCGTCACCTCGAGAAGCCCTGTCCGCAATAGTCACAGCTTCAGGAGGAGTTAAATGAGAGTCCCAAGTATCAATTAAAAATGCTATGGCTGGAGCTCCTATATCCATAGCTTGTCCTGAAATTTTCGTCGAAAATCAGTTAGTTATCCTGCTTAGCATGGTCACAACATGAAATAAAATAAAAATGCGAATTACCTGTAATCCATGATACATGGCTAGAATACGTACGACTCAGCCAGTTGGGACTAACCGCATTATGGAGTCCCAAGGCATACAAACCAATGTGAAACGCACACATATGTAAAGCACGATGGGGTCCACGAGGATTCTGACCATTACTTGGCTGAGTGAACAAGCTTTGATTACTAGAACCACCGGCTTTGCCTAACACGATTTTTGCCAATTCAAACATAAAATGGGCACTGGCTTCTGACGGTTGATTAGGGAGTACTGGATAGGCTCGTTTTCCTTTGTATCGACCAGATTTAGCTGGAATCGTAGTAGTAGCTGTCTGAGTCGTTTGATTTTGGTTCGCTCCTCCGTTTGCGTTACTATTATTTCCAGTCGCATTGGAAGCTACATTTGATACCGGAGCTCCTGGTGTACATACTGGCGTATTGGTTTCATTTGAATCCACAGCTAAATCAGAACTTGGGTTACAAATTGCCGGTTCTCCAGTTCCAACAGTTTCGACTGTTTTAGTAACTACTGCAGTGGAGCTTCCAACACTACTCGAGGGTGTATTCGTAATAGCAGATGCTACAGTCACAGTTTGATTTATTGATGGGGGAGAACCTTCCCGATTTGGAATAATTTCTTCATTTCGGTTAGATGAATTAGAGGTGAGCAAAGGTGCGGTCGGTGGATTGTTTGAATAGTATGCCGGTGGTAGTGGAGCTTTGTAAAGCTGGTGGATTTCCCTATCCAAAAGTTTGTCCATTATCTTCGCTAATTTTTCGGACTCATCTTTGTAATGGAGTAACATGGCTAGTGCTAAGTCTCCTCTCTGTCTTCGGGTTCCTTCACAAAGTAAAGGATGATCAGCTTCAGATACGTTGGCTTTAAGTCCAAGAGCAGACACTGCCGCCTCGAATCCAAGGGCTTCATCAGAGGGGAGATGATAGACACCAGACTGTAAACTGCATCTACCCTCCCGATTAGTTGGCATTACAAGTACATCAAAAATGAAGTTCGCCAACACTAGTGGCAACAAAGCTTCACCACGCGATTTGAAAGTACCTTCGGTCAAGCTTTCGGCCTTTTGTCGCATCATCTCGAGCTCCTTTTGACCGACTGGAATCCTTTTTAAAAGCTGAGCTAACTCTGCTTCTTGATTAGCTAATTTTACTTCTAAAGGTTTGGTTGATGCTGGCGGTCTTGCTAGTTCAAGTCCAAACATACCAACTTGAAATGCGAGGAAGTAATAATCGGAATTTTCCGCTAAGACTGTGCAAAGGAAAGAGCACTTCGCCAGGGTAGCAGATGCCAGACATGAAACTTGATGTGAAATAGGATTAACTTTCTTCCTCTTCCCTTTTCCAACAGGGGCAGCAGGAAGTTCAATTGTTAATTTTGGTGGATTAGCCAGAAGGTCACTGGCCAACTTTACTCCCAACTTGCATGCCGCTTTTGAGTGACCATGGGCATGAAGACCCTCCGCTCTGGCAAACAAAACATCCCACGGATCTTCTATTCGTTTTATGCTTGAAAATACACTTAAGCCCATGGCATCTTTTTTCTGACCACTACTACTACTTTCTTCACTGCTTCCATCTCCTTTCTTATTCGGCCCTACTGATGCTTTGGGGTCATAGTAGTATAATTGATATTCATCCCCACTCTGTTGAGAATCAGAAGAGTCTGATTTGGGGGCAGCACCAACTTCTAGGCCTCCAGCTACACCAACTGTGGCATGGACGAAGATCGATGAGTCTGAATCTGCATCCCCATCAACTTCACCATCTGCGTCAATTTCATCACTGGTTGTTGTATTCAAACTTAGAGATTGAGTTGGTGGTTTAGGATCAGTTTCGACCCCTTCATCGTTGTCTCCTTCTACTTCTGGCTCTGGCTCTACGTCGTTTTCATTTTCGCAGAATCCTTCTGACTGAGAACTTATACTGCTTCTGTTACCTTCTCTGGCGAGAGGAACAATTGCGAGATCGGCAAGATTAGGGCCCGCAGCTTCTGATATTCCACTCACTTTCTCAACAACGGCAGAAGACGGTCCTGGAAGCTCATCCTCAAAGGAGCTTTGGTACAATAAGGGGTTATGGAGATCACCTTTCGGTTTTAGTCCTGACGCACTGAGACTCAAGAGTAGCTTTTCACTTCCACCTCCTCTTGACTTTCTTGACTTCCCAGATTTTCCAGAAGATTTACTTGTACCCGATGGACCAGGGACAGCGTCACATGAAGACATTGAAGTTGATGTTCCGGGGTTATTCCCCGAGAAAGTAGCACCAGCTGAAGATTTACTATCACCTTCAGCATTTACAACGACAGCCCTTTCGGCTCCACAATCTACGCTACGGGGTCGCTTTGATATTCCAGGAGCACTAGATATAGTAGCAGCTGAATGCAGCAAATGATGTTCCCCTGCTGGATTGTTCAGAACAGCATGAGAAGAGTGGATCATTCCAGTGTCTCCAGAGCGAGAATGACCATCTGAGTGCCGAAAACACATGAATGGACAGTGGTAAACTTTACTGGATTCGGAATATGTTACTCCATAGATAGGATACGATTCCCACGAGAGATAACATGCTTCTACCGCAGGACGGAAGCCAGGGAAGACTTCCACATCATTTTTGAAACTATTTGCATGCTTAGAGCCAACAGATGCGTTGCGAGATTTCGAGATTTTTTCGATGATCTTGAAATGCCATTCCTACGTCATTCAATTAAATGTTAAAGCAATTCTATCCTTCAGAAACAGTAGTTCCAAGGTAAATGTACAGTTTTATTACCTTAAACTGACAGAGTAGAGTGTTCCTTTCTTCAGGCGATACACCAGGATTCAAAGCTGCTAACCTCCATAAAACCACGATCTCGTCACATAAACTCGAACCAGCATGTTGGCATGCATGTGCGTTAGAATTTACACTATGGTGCTTGCCTCCATGGCCAGCATTTCCATTGTGTAGGGCCACTTTCGTGTTAAACCACCACACAAGAATCTGCAACGCATAAAATTGTTGGTAAACAATCGATCATATTAATGGTATTATTACAGAGAATCAATACTTTTAAGTTTTACTCTACCTGGTCACAGTTCAAACACTCTTCAGTGATTACTTCAAGAAGTGGTATTGCGTTTCTATCCTCTCTACGAAACATTTCTCTAACAATGGATAACAGATTCCACATTCCTTCTGGTTCCCGTCCCCTCAAAGGCCTTAACAAACTACTCCACTCAGCTGACGCCGGAGGAGCAGCGTTACTTAAGTAATTAACGTCACTAAATACGATAGGAGCTGGAACACAGAATTTAATTAGAATTTTATGTATATTTCCGTGCAGCGTCTTTTCGTCTAAGAACCACGTTGTTTGTTCGTTTGCCGATGCCCCAGCGGTCGGATCGGGTGCACCTCTTAGCTGTTAATAAAATAAGAGACACGCATAAGTATCAAAAAGTTCTAATGATATTCGCATGCGTAATTTCTTTTTACAGTATTAATCGCTGAGCGCTGAGATGACAGTAGTTCGTCGAGAAGACGTTGTGCTGTAGGGAGAATCTGCTGTGGCAATTCGCTAATGAGGTATTGAGCAAACTTTTGGAGCTGATCTCGGTGCAGCCGAGAGAGAGACTCGCTGACTGGGGCTCGAAGGGTCACATCCTTCGTCTAGTGATAATTTTTAATAAATGTCAAATCTTTTATATCAAACTGGAGTTGTAGTATGTTTTATTAATATAGTATAAATATGTCACCTGAAATATCCTGTGAAGACAGACTGCCACAACATGACCACACCAGTTAGTAGTAGAATTACACGAGCAAGTGCAAGTGGTTATTCTCCGTCTATCAAAAGTGATAGCTACTTTGTGCGCCTCTCGCATATTTGGCTTAACAGTAGCACTTAGATGGAAACCTGTCAAGTACAAAATCTTTAATTGCTTTGACTGTATATTTCCTTGTAATTTAAGTTGTAAGAAAATAAATCATTCCATAATTACCTATCTGAAGAATGTCACTGACGCTATCATTTCTAAAAAGCCGTTCTCCCTTCTGGAATTCTTCTGCTGAGCCATTAGCTAAACAAGAGTATAACCGAATATCCTCCTCGTGTTCGGGAAAACTCCAGAAAGCGATTCTAAGCTGAAGTTGCTCCGGTACAGGCAGATAAAATCTTTCCACCATCTCAAACGGAATATGTGAAGCAACGCATCGTGCACCCAACTCCACCAAGTTAAGCTGCACTGAAGGTTCGGGCGCTTTTCTTCCATTGGTTCCGTAACTACTGCTACACCCATTTTGAGATGATGGTAAAATATTTCCAGATCCTGGGACAGTACCAGTATTGTTTAATACAGGATTGGGATTGCTGGTAAAATTAGATCTCTTCCATCCTCTCCAATTATTGCAGAGACTTTCGGGCTCTGAAATCCACGAGCATAAAGAATCCTCTTCGAAACGGTCTGAGTCTTCGAATGAAAATCTGTCGCTGTCAACCAACTCCCAGTCCCGCATTGCCCGCTTAATTAATCAATAAAATCAATTAGTTAACTTGAATCTGTTTTCAACTTAATAATCCGTTTTCCCAAAATTAAATCTAACCTCAAGAGCAGCGAACTGGTCACGAAGACGAACTTGCCCAGCCAGGTTGAAGATTTGTTACGTGCCACAGAACGTGCCACTGAGTAATGTCTCCTAAAAGGGAACAAATTAAGGATCAATTTCAATTGCCTCATATATTATCTAATAAATAAATAAACGATTATATTATTATTATTATTACATTATCTAGCACGGTATTAGCTTACCTCTTTAAAATTTATGTAGATACTAACATGAGGCCGGATATAATGTCAACGGATTAGGTGAAACTTGAAAATTTAGTCAAATTCCGATTCATCACAATAGTCCTATTTCGGTACGGGGTTTGACACCCACGAACCTTCAAGTATTCAGACGGGAACGAAAAATACAAAGAGATTCACGAAAATCGATTTCTCAATACAGGATCCACAATCTTCCACTCTCACAATGGAAAATTTTAGCAGGAAGCTAACGGAATTACATCAAACGAACACTCGAAACACACCATAAATAATGAAAGTTCCGCAAATCTTAAGATACAGACTCTTTTTCAAGCATACGAATTAATATTTTTCTTGCTAATCCAAGTACACTTCATACACTAGCATATATATTTACAACAATTTAAAAGACGCAACTAAGGACCACGATGGTCAAAGGATCGAATGGAGTTGACATATATTCTCCATAATAATGGAACGGTTGTGGAAGTGGAATCAATTTTCTAGCTAGAGTCCTGGCAGTGTCCAGAATACTATAGTTGAACCGAGTAGAGTGAATGACCGAACTCGTCCTCAATTTTTTACAGCAGTCTTTTGAGCTGAAATCAGGAATAAATTGAAAGATTAACTCATGCAAATTAAAAATGCATAGTGCAAATTCTTTAAGTACATGCAAATATATTACTTTGGGATTGGCCAGCTATGAAAGGCTCGTACTAGACTGGAGGTAGATAGAATGAACTCCAAATTAGAGATCCAAAACAATATGATGACTCTCTTTGAATTTCCGTCACGGCAAATTAGATCGAGGAATGAACATGGAGACAGGCAACAATACAAGATCTTGGATACGCACAAGGCAGAGTGCAGATACAGATGAGAAGAGGAGAACAATGGCCTGGTCGTCCTGTGATAAATAAACCAAACAAAAAACAAGTGAAATTATCTCTCTTACTGCTATTACATGTACATCCATCCTATCCAGCTCAACCGAACCTCTTTCTACTATCTTTCATGTACAAGCTCTTGGAGTTTTATAACTCGAATAACAAAACGGGAAATCATGTATACTTTATAATAAAACACATTTGCTATGGATTTATACTTTCAGCTGTAGAACCAGGTAAAAAACTCTGAAATACTCCCGTCTACCACACTAAACAGCTTATAATGTCTAACACGCCGTATAAAGCAAGCTGACTCAGGCATTGCAACTTGTAACTCTTTTTTTGTGGTGCTTCTTCAGTGCAATCACCATTCCAAGCGTAGAAAACAAAATTCGTATATCCACACATAAAATAGATTCACCGTCTACCATGCAAGAGTATGACTTTCTGTTTCCATCAAATTCCTATCTAGATATTAATAATAAAGCTTAAGCTTCAAAAATGCTTTAATCACTAGACCATAGAAGTATAGAAGCAAGCTACTATCTTCTATAAACCTTTGTTTTCACCCACCAAGCAACCAACCACATTGCATTTCCCGCAGTGGTCATTCTATTTCTACGAATTACAAAATGCTCAACTCTATTCCTCAATTCTTTCTTAGAATTTCAATGAAATTGCTCAGCTGAATAACTCTTCTACATACGAATGATTATTCACACCAGAACTTTATCAAACAATTGAATGCAACTTTCATCCATAAGCAATCTGATCTTTATTCTTCTAATCTGCATAATTTTTGGCTAAACTTGACTTTTCCGCACAAACCCTAGTAAAATAACAATCAACCGCAAAAGCCTTATAATTGTTATCATTTCCCATAAACTACAACGAGATAAGATTGATTGCAAATATCATTTAGCCCAATTATCAATTGGAATTATAATAAACCATTACAAAACGGGTATACCAAAGTGTTGTAAAAGGGCATAAAGAGAAGTTGTGAAAGACCATTGAA
>JAQFYM010000936.1:0-44916 GCA_034694785.1 Agrenia bidenticulata
AGAGTGAGTGGAGCGCTGAAAGCGCGGAACGAGGCTCTTGGGATCGATCTGACCGATGTAACATGGGCCTAAGTGTGTGGGTACTCTGAGAAAAGGGAATTTTATCATCATGACTTTAGGTCACATGATTCAGGAGATAATTGTCGATACTAACAGGGGTTTTTTTTTAAAACACTGACGTACCAAATTGGAGTACATGTTCTATTCTATGAGGTGAACTCGAATGATATTATCAGAAGTTTTCCACACACGAACGGGCCTTTCGTAGCTGCTTGGAGTAGGTTTTATGCTACAAAAATAATCAAAAGCAGTAGGTGTGGAATATCTGGTAGATTACCGAAACTCATACTGCCTTAGTATTTTCACTACCTAGCCAAACATTTTAATCACCTAAATGACCTCGATTTTTTGGCGATTTATTTTTTCAATTCCAAATTTAGAAAAAATGTCTCGTAAATTTTTTTACAGCAGGTTCCGTCCCAGTAGAAAGTTCCTATAGTTCCTATAAATACTGTCTAATCATAAAGAATATAATCAAGCTATTAACAGAAAACGACTTACGTTCTTATCTACTTGGAAGTTTAAGGTGAAAACAACAATAAAATGGATAAAATTGTTTGGTTTGTTTTTCAGAAAGGACGCCGTGTGCCCTCACCTGTCGAGCAAAAGGGTTTAGGTTTTTTGCCACCCTTAACAAGAGTGTGATTGACGGTACGCCGTGCAGTTCAAATCCATTCGACAAGCATGCCTGCATTACTGGAGTCTGTATGGTAAGCTCATTGTTTTAAAAAATTATCGGAATGTTTTAGGATTTTATAGGCGTCAAGAAACAATTGAAGCTTTCTTTTATCAATGACAAAGCAATGGCTGTGTTGAATTTACTCAAGGTTATTTTTTAAACGGAAAAGGTCAAGGACTGTATTAATTAAGCTCATTAGTGTGAGCATATTTATTTTCACAGAAACTATCATCTTTCTCAATTTAACTAGATGCATATATATTACAAATAAAATGCAAAGAATGTATCAAAATGCCGTTTTTACTGTTGAAAATCAATAATGAGAAGGACGCGTTGTGAAGAGAGGGAATAAAGGGATTGTCGGGTTGAGGAGGCAGTTTACAGCCAAGTAAGATTTAAATTAGCGAAAGCTGTCACACTCAAACGTCCCTGTTAAGTTAGCTGGCAGTATGCTCCAGTCTCTAGGTAGTTAGTTCGAAATTATTGATAGTTTCCCCTTTTCTTCAGCCCTGATCTCTAGCGCGTTCAGTTTCTGTCTGAATGCTAGCATTACCAGCCTTACCAGGTTTGGTTTGATCGTACAATCTTCTATATATGTTATGCGAGTATGTATATCACCTTATATAAAAGGAAACCGGAACAAGGGAAAGTAAAATCACATTCCCTTGTCTCACTAAAGTTATTCCTAGCATAATTCTTTGCTGAGCTATAAGGGTTCAAAAAGTATGTAACGTGTATCTGGGATCTGGGTATACTCACCCAAGTTTTCTAAATACGTAGAGTAATCAAAATAACTTACTTTAGTAGGATGTAGGAAACTATCCGGACCTTTCCAACTGCTACTATTTGATGGGTAATAATAACCTTGCTATATTTGGCATCGAAAATTGGAACCAAAAATTATCGATCGGGTGCTCACAGTTGATTTTAGAGGGTTCCCCAATTATCTGAATCCTTTAACGAATGAGTGGAGCCAAACTGTGCGTGTGACAGATATATTCCGTTCTATTGTATCTTTACCGTACAATTAGTTCAACCGACTTGTGAAATGACGAATACTAAGGAATAGGAAGTGCCTAATTACAATTACGCAAGGGGAAATTTTGTGACGGACATTTCATAGATATGAAAGGGTTCAACGTCATATGCACCTTTTTCCATCCACGTGCGTTGACAGATTTATGGAATTTTGACAGTCTAATTTTGCTAAGTTATTTTTGACCACCTCCAAACTCACTGTTTCTAACATTGCTATCAGCATATGAAAAGGTTTGCCCTTTCAAAAATTTCTCAAAATCAAGTTTGCACTTAGCCCCATCGGCCATCGGTATATGTAAGTGCATCTGAAATTCTCAATATAAAGTAACCACTCCCCAGCTTGCAATTAAAAGGGTCGAAGGTTATAAAAAAAAGTACGAGAAAATCGTGCAGCCCTCGGAGCCAATGTGAAGAAATAAAGAGCAAGAAGGCTATAATGATATTATCTGAGAAACTAATTTGTACTTGAGTTCCTGACTTGAGCCAATTGTAAAACGGACGGATATGCTTAAACCGCAAGCTAATAGTATGGCAAAGAAAATAACAGGACGCGAAAAGTCATTTATGAATTTGAAATTAACACGAATGATCTCAAGATAAGAGATTCCGTTTTGTTCAATTTCTCCTGCAGTCCAAACAGTTCAAGCATATGGATTATATTATCTTCATGGCTTTCATGACACATTAGACCTAACCTAGCCATAGATCTACGCAACTATACGAGCAGTCCCTACACACAGGTACAAAATAAAAAGTAAATGTGCGTGAGCGGAGATTTCTGAAGAGCTTTTCTAATTCCCAATCCCAAGCTGTAAAAATAAAGTGGAGTGTACAATGTGAGAACATAATCACAAGAGGATAAGAGCGGAGAGGGAGACCCATTTCCAGAGGCTTTTGCTTTGCGTGTCTCCTCTTGTTTTCTTTTATCGACCTGCCACTTTCAATTTCAAAACTCTAGATTTGTTTCTAGCCGAGAACAGGTTTATTTGTCATAAGTGTAATTTATTGCCCCCAGTCTCGTATATGAACCCCACACACCTGACTCTTGTACCTCTCCTAATTCCCATGTAGGTAATCATAATCGGTAATATTTAGGGAGCATTTTTTTCCTATTAAAAAGAAATATTATACTTTCCACCTGGGCTAATCCAGAAACCTTGAACGTAGGCGTTAGGCTGTAGTTAATGTATTTATTTAGCCTTGAGGCTGAATTCGGTGTTGGGCTCAGTGAAATCAAGATAAGTTATTATTTGCATACTCACACTGCCATCTTTGAGAACGGGTTGGATGAAAGGGAAAGTGAATCTTAACTTCGATTCGTCTTCGTTGCATAAGATTGCACAAGGGAAGGGGATTTGGTTCCTCTACGTAGCAGGTTTGGTACTCACACTTTTACTATCAGGATCCAGCGTAGAAGTAAGTTGGGATTATTTTTGGGAGCATGGATGTCTTGCATCTCTATCCATCTATCTATATCTCCGATCATAAAAAGTCTTTCTTCACCCCGACTAAAATATTAAACTTTAGCTCTTCGACTATGGTCTACTTGTATCAGCCTTTTTCTTTTGCAATTGTACACCTTTTCGGAACCTGAATCAAAAGAAATAATTTACAAACTAGGGTGGTCAATAAATTACAAAATTCCGGGACAAATGCATTCGGAGCCTTTTGACAAGGGACCATATAGCCACATTTTTAAGTATAACTAGAGCCGGGGAAATGGATCAACAAAACGTTAACACGTTAAAAAACATCTGTAAAAAGAATGCGAATTCTTTGCACTATGAGAGCTTGCCGAATCCCGAATCTGGTTTTACACACTTGACACAGCATGCTCATCATTGGGCTAACCTCAAAAAGTCTGAAAAATCGGAGAGAACGAATAAAGGCCATACGGATTTTATCATTTGTCAGTCAACAGGAGCAAGTTTGAAGATATTATGGCAGAAGCAAAGTGGAGCCGTGGGTATCTACGGCAGTATATCACTGATACCACCGAACGGGTTTATGGAGCAAAGGATGGATGGTGATGGTGATGAGCTTACACAAAAAACTTAGAATATCCAACCTTCGTTGATAGCTCCGGTTTTTGACTTCAGACAATTAACTGAGAATGTCAAGGAACCCAGAGGAGAAAAAATCGCGGAAAGGAAATAAAGATAGAAATAAATAAATTAAATTAACCCATCGCTAATAGGGAAAGCCGTTGTTTGATCTTGATATATGGGAATATTTACCGAATATTTTTCTGAAAGCCAATGACTTTTCCCTAAGTGGTATATGATGGAATTTCGTCTAAGGAATTGGGGCGCCATAGATTTCTAATCCTTAAAAAATGAATTAAAAATTAAGACTACAACGTCGAGTCTTGCTCACGGAGGTGCCAGGCAACTCGACCTAGCCACCTAGCATGTATGCGATAGGCCAATTTAATCGGCCAGCAACCTTAAAATCTTTGTATTTTGTAAAACAAAAATCCACAAGCTCGGCCGAGCGACAGAGCCAAAACCACTATACTAATAGATTAAAGAGTTCTAAATTGAATTGTTATCACAAATTAGAGAATATTCGTTGAGGATATCGGATTTGCCTTACCTCATGTGGAAGTTTAAAATTAGATACTTAGATAACAATATAGATTGCAAGGATGGGTGACCATTCATTAATTCGAGCACATTATATATTTGAGCTAACAAGAATTATTTACTCTCCGAATTTCGGTGTGGTCTGCTTATTTCGGCTTGAGAGACAGTTCATGGTAACGACTCACTCAGACAACCCCAAAAAGTGAATCCGGAAATGAGTCTTGTATCATGTTATCTTCAAATAACATTCATAAATCAAGAATTTCTGCGAATGCGAATTAGTCACCCGTCCGTTTTGTTTAGCTTTCAATTTAGAAAGAGTCTGTGAACCTATGACAAAACTGACTGTATTTAACGCCACTTCCGGATAGGTATTTCCTTTTCTGAACTCATGATTCTAATGCTCCAAGCCCACACAAAGTTCTGCTCATTAAATATATTTAGGTAGGTCACTGAAACCTCTAAAAATAACTTCGTTATGGAAGGTTGGAGATTTTTAAATTAATAATTTAATTGGTTCATTACTGCATCCTCGTTGATTGCATTCGATCATAAAAAGTACAAGGTTAAACGCCGATTTCTGCATAAAATACAATTTAAAACAGTTCCATGAAAATAGCGGAAATGCTCTTACATCTACTTTATTTATGATTCATTTAAAATAATAGACTTTGCGAGCCCTACTGCTGTTGATTACCATATGAGATCAATCACAGACTAGAGTATTTATAGAAAGTTTCCACGTAAAAGTTCTAAGAAAACTAGGCAACATTTATATAAGACTCCCAAATTTTAGATTAATGGTTCATGACACATAACTGAATGGAAGAAAGGATATCTCGCTAAAATGTGTTGCAGATATCTGCAAGATCCATTCATCAATGTCCAGTCTGTCTCAGATTTCCATTACTTCTAGGCCCACATACTTTGTCTTAAAACACTGAGATTTTTTATAAACTTTTAAATAGATGCAGTCTAATGGCCGTAGGAAGGTGCATTAACCATTCTTATTTTCAGAACAGGTCAGGGTCAATTTTTACATTTAAAACATGGCAGGTGACGTTAGTGAGAAGGAAGGCTGTCGGTCTAGCTAAATCTTTCCATGGGCGACTTTGTGTCAGCATCCGTGAAACAGAAACTTGACATCAAGTTTACAAACCACCTACCTCTTTTCTCCCGTATCTGTAATACATATTTTTTGATAAGTAGGGAACCGTCTACTGCCTCCAGAAGAATGCACTTCTTTGGGTTCGTTATGCACTTTACCAGGTCTGCCTGTATCTGTATTTTTGGATACATTGAAATGATCAAGCATAAGAGTTCCGCTGCTGTGTTTTATGAGTTTTATCCAAGGAATGATGATTCCGTATTTGTAGTTAGTTATTACCATGTAATGTAAATGTAATTGGACAAGCTTGGCCTAAAGGCAAATTAAAACAGCATCTTCACCTCAATAGACTCTACCGAATGTGATAAACGCCCTGTTTTATCTCTGGCTACTTTTACTTTCCGAATTAGAGTTCATCTCTACATTTTTTAGTATATTTAAAGTGTGATTGTAATTTCTTTACTTGATATTTAACGGGAGCTTTGTTTAGTTGACCCTGACATTGGACGACACAGTAAACATATATTCAAAAAATCAAGGGTTATATTTAATGATAAAACAGGTTAACGCATAAGTTTTTCGTGCCTCAAGGAATTCAAATCCTTGAAATCATAACTGATGCGAGTTTATAAAGAAAAAATGATAAAGTTTAACTAAAAAAATGCAAATGATTAATATATTCGTCATGATTACTGGAGGTGGTTGTGCAATTTAATTGCACATTTAAAAGTAAATGCAATCGAGTGTTAATAAATTAAAGTTTTTTTGCCCAGTTTGTAATTTCCGTGAAATGCAGCTAATTTCAATATTCGATTCAAGACGATGCGGTGCATTCAAGCACATAATGTATTTACTGCCCAAGGGATCCTGATTGGATCCGGAGCCAATTCCAATAAATCTGAAGCTGGTGCTATTAAATTACAAATAGGTGTTAGGTGGTCCAAATAAAATTCATGAGAAATTCTTGGAGGCAAGAAAGATTAGACGTAGATTATGTGATGTGATAACATTAGTTGATCTGCCTGAAACCACCCTGTTTTTTTAAAGCTCAAAATGCATACAAGTTCACGTATCCCAAAATCTCCACAATCCCTTTCATACCTTTTAGATGATCGGGATCGATATACTTAAAGGGAACAATGCAGAGTGTGATTACTGACAGTGGATGAATTTTGTCTCATTCCAAGATTTGACAGATTATACAATGGAGAAAGGATTGATTCCCTCGTGACTGCCACGGTGACATTGCAGGACTTGAGATTTGGGATTGTCTAATCAGAATGAGAGATGTTAGAGTTGATCTATTAAACATTTCTTAGAAGTCCCTTGCATCCATTCATCTTAACTGTCTTACGACCCATGGTTCTGCATGTATCATCAGTCCCGAGACAGTAGGCATAAGGGATAAAATGCTTGATTTGGCAATATCAAGTTCAACATTTATAAATACTGATTGTAGTTTTACCGTTTTTTGATGGGTCATTTAATATTATTTATTCTTCATTTATCAAACTTATTCTCAAAACTGGTTTGTAATCTTCAGTAATTAACTAACTCTCATATGGTGAGAAGATTGAGAATCTGCTTCTTGTCCAGATATTAGCAAATATTATCTGATTGCTTTATAGACTGGTCTAAACTGTAATTGTTCCATTCTGGATCAGTTATTCACATATCTTCCACCTTACTGTTTCGCAAGTCGCAACTTTGTTTGGTCAGGGGTGGATTTCTTGTAAACATTTTTTTATATGGCATTCAGATACATAATTTAAAATTATAGCGAATTTGTAATACGATACCGAAATGAATGAAGTGTTTAATTTTTAAACTTTTGAAATTAAAATGTCTTCGTTTATTTTATAAAACACATTCTACAATAAAAGTCAAATGCCTGTAAAATGATATTAAGGGTACAGCTAGATCTAACATTAATCTCCCCACGTCAGATAAGTTTGGGTAGTAATCTAGGCTGTCATCAAAAGATTTAACAAGGCCTCTGGACGTACCTTGAGTTCTTTGTTCTACACATTGCTGATTTGGGTTTTACCTTTTTAGGGAATAGATTTTAACGAGAGGAGACAGAAACAGAAACATTGCTTCAGGTTGTAGCTAAACCCTTTTGTAGACATCAGACATCAAGGCTTTCAACAATTAGTGTTTAAATCTTCGGCAATTTTTTAAAAATGTTTCATGTCATATTA
This sequence comes from Agrenia bidenticulata, assembly GCA_034694785.1. Lineage (NCBI taxonomy): Eukaryota > Metazoa > Arthropoda > Collembola > Entomobryomorpha > Isotomidae > Agrenia > Agrenia bidenticulata. Next base: position 7,672 of record JAQFYM010000936.1, read on the forward strand.
TATTACAATTTTAAAGGTGCTAAGTTTAGAAAAATTCAAGTTTTAAACTATTCTTCTATCATTAATTCCTACGTTCATATTTTGATGGACCCAGTAGTTTAGACAATGGGTGGATTGTTGTGAGAACGAGTTACTTCAATATTTCATGAAGTTCATCGAAGCATACTTTTATGTGAGGTCAATCATTCAGCCCAATTAGTCTCCTTATCTCCTTAACTAAAACACTGGAACCCAATTTTTTTTCCAAATACCGAAATGTAGAATTAGTATAACTCGTCCATACTATAATTTATTTTTCGGGATAAAATATTCCTGATTACAATAAATACAAATCTGAAATAATAATTATTTGCCGTAAAAATATTGAAGCTAAATGGTGGAAATTATCATAAGGTACTGCATAAACTAACATTAAAATGTTCGTTAAACATTTCAAAACACAATCTAGAATTCATTCAGTGAAAGGAAGAAGATTACTGATTCTAAATACCACACAAGTGGTATTCCTGTCAGCGGGTCATTCTTTGAATCTTTATACAATTTAAAAGATAATTATCATGACCTAGCACCATTTGTATCATTCCATAAAAAACCCAGCTTATACTCGAATTCGTATGATCTATTTCAGTCCGTGTGCGTAAAGCTAACTAATATAAGACCCATTTACATCATCTCAAGATGAGTATGTAAAAATGCTTTTGTAGTCCTTGCTTTTTTTCTATTCAACGACAATCTTAATGTCAAATCAGTCAACTTTTTCACGGGCATTTCATGCATCTCATACAGGGAATGAGGATTAGAAACCTGATTGATAAGAATTCATCGCATCATTCTTCACGTCATTGTTACTTATTTGTGTCCTACTTCAAGGGTCTATATAGGTCTGATAATATTAGATTTACAACTAGCCATACCTGCATGCTGTGAACTTTTCTTTAAATGTGTCTTGATGTGTTTGTCATATGCTTTAGAAATCTTTTAGGAATGCATTTTAATATTTTGAGGATAAACATTTATATTCTAACAGTGTGTATAAGTTTTATAAGTTGCTTTCACGGATCAACCAAAATGGACCGTTTCAAAAATGAGTTCCCGTCTTTACTTGAAATACTATCGCAACTGATAAAATATAATGCAATGTGGAAAGTAAGTCTTTGAATTCAGAGTTATGTTTTTTATCTTTTCAACCAAGTTAATTGTTCAGCATTCTATTGATAAGACGGAAATATTCTAAATTTCTCATTTACATACTGGTAAAACATTGAACATGCACTACTACGGCTGTTGTTTGAGCCTAACTCAAAGAATTCTCATATTTGATGATCTTTCACACTGAAAATAAATATTTAATCGACAGCTAAAATGTCAGAAATGAATTTACAAGACTGTAGCACCATATTAGAAATATTATTTACCAATTTACCGGTAGAACCTGTCCTTGCCGTTTATCCTCTCATGTCTCGTCTTGTCCTCATAAATTAATAGCAGCGTTTACAAGCACCAAAGCGTTCTTTAATGTCATTGAAATGTCTAACATGGCAGTTTAAGCTGTAAGCCCTGACCCGTTTGATATCAATATTAATTCTTGTACTTGTAAGTTGTATCAACTATTACATGTTTGGAGCTTAGAGAAGCCAAAAAATCAAAAGCTCTTGGTGCGTTGTACGTGGGGTTTAGGTGTTTTAGGTGGAACATAAAATTCCATGGTTTGTATGCACAAGAAATTATTTGTCACTTTTTGACCATCATTGAAAGATGAATGCAACTCCTAGTCTGGATATTCAGTGTAATAATTCAGTGAAAGAAAGTGGTTAGTCACATTGAGAATTGAAATCCTCGTTGAATCTGGGATTATAAAGAAAAGCCACCTTTTTTATCCCCTGAAGTGAATTTAAAAACACGTGCACTGGAAATATAATAGCAATAGCTTATGTTTCTCTTTGATTCGTGTGCTTACAGGAGATTATGTATAACGCCTCTGTCAAAACTTTTACTCGATGCTGGGGCTCTCGGGATAGAGAAAAATGTTTTATGACTTGGAAAAATGGAATTTCAAATGCTTATTTTCATATTATGTTATTCATGATCATGTTCATAAGCCACTTCATTTTGATTCAGCTTACCAATTTGCAGTTTATGCTCCCAAACCCAAAATAAACATAAGGTCAATGTTAAAATTAATTTGAATACATAAATGCTCCCTTCTTCGCATATTATAATATCATAGCGCAGTAATAGGAACTACTTGGGCTGCTTCAGGCTCATCGTCATCTTCTAATATATATCTATGATGTGCAAATACAGTTTTCTTGACAATGCTTATCACCTATAGCTAAATATTGTGTTCCATGTCCCGGTTTTTTTGTCTTAGATGTTTTAAAGTTCAAGATTACCTTCATGCATTGGAATATTCATCAAGATTTGGTTACAATCTGTTCGAACCCCTTGGTTTGACAGTTTTAAGCCTGGAGCTCCTCTCATGTATAGAGTCATGCATATATTCGCTAATTAATTTCATCCAATAACCCATTCTTGCAGCGAGGATAATCCAGGGAGACGCACTCTGGCTTGGCTGCCATAAAAATCTCATGAATCATTTTAGATCCACAATAGAATTTTAATATGCATTTAAAACAGATAGCCTGGCTAAATCTCCGTGGTTATTATACATCATTCATGACAATGGTGGAATGGACTTGTGTGACATAAAAGATGTTTAAAAGAATTATTTTTATCATAAGCTAATGAAGAATTGGATTTAATTATAAGATTAGAAGCCCCGTTTAGAAAGTTTCACGTTCCTAACTTGTGCTTTTGCAACTTTTCTGCAAATGATTGACTAATGGTGTTTTGAATTAAAATTTCTCAAGTATGGTTTCAGATGCAATTTATTATGAGTTAAATTTTGATATAAAACATGGTTCAATCATACATGAAAATGACTAATGTTTCACCTACCGCTAAATTCAGTTTCAGTCGTTGTATATTATATTCTCTGTAGTTGTATTATTTACTCAAGTATGCAAACAAATAAAAGACATGCGTCTATTACACGAGTTTGGATAAATTGTAAAGACAGTATTGTGCTCTTAAGCTGATCAAGACCGGTAGCTTTGGAGTATGTTGTTGCGTGAATATCTTAAATTTAATGCAGTTTATTATATACAGATATTTTACATAAGGATTTAACGAAATATTCGGATGCGGTTATGCATAAGCGGATCACAAAGTATCCGGAACTAAGGATTGAGTAGGAGGAAAAGCTTGAATTTTAAACAACATTTTTAATTTTTGACTTGAATAAAATAAGCTATCCATGTTCTCTGTTCTAGTACCTGAAAACATATGAAAAGCCTTATATGTCGATGTCTTCATTCAGATTCGGAAGTTATGCTCATTTAATTAATAACCACTAATTGTCGGCTTCAGCAAACTTTTTATTGTATGGCTTAAGAAAAGTCAGAGTTATAATTTATTCACAGGAGACACCCATACTTAGATTCGATGTGCGTGTGTGAGTCCATCCATTTTACGAGAGTGGACTGCAGATAGAATTTTTCAATTAATGACTCAAAATCATTTGAACATTTTAGGAAATTTAAAAAAATCAATCCTACCGACATGTCGAAGGTTGTAAGCAAAACAAGGGGAAATACAATGTAAACTATACACATTCCCATGCAGTACCATGATCAATCCATCCAAGAAACGTTTTATAGATTGGCCTTATTTTCTACCGAAAAGTCTGCGGTTTTTTCTGCTTAGGATTTATTTTCAATTAGGAACAAGGAGAGATTTTGAAAGAATGAATGCTCCTTGAAAAAGGAGTAGAATAGTTATGAAAACTGTAGCAACTGGACTCATCTCTGAGTAATTGCCAAGGCAGTTCTCAGTGTCTCACATGAAGGCTTAATGGGCTTCATTTGTGGTACCGAAGAATTAGTCCCAGCTATGCCGGCGGAGAGGCAACTAAGCAAATAGACTGTCTAAGTGCACTGAAGTCAACGTACAAAACTGGTTGTCGACGTGGGATATCTCCTTCATATAATAAATAGTAATGTATTCAAGTTTTCTGCATGAGTTGAGAATATACAAGTTCTATTCTGCATCCATGCAACATCATGCAATCTGTACAAATGTGTGTATAAAGGGATGTCTAGCTATTCAGCACAGTGTTAGTTGTACTTGAGCGTCGGGCTTGCTTGCTGGCACAACACATCACAACATTCACAAACACCCATTCTTAAGTCGTCCGGGATTAACTTGGATAGCGAATCTGCTCAATTTGCCCCTGTCCATTGCATCTTCCGATCTTAATTATCTTCCTATTGTAATGTGCTCACATTCCGATCCTTGGACCATTACTAGACATCAGTATTCGAAGTTGTAAACCAATAGTTCATAGATCGTTTGATAGCACATCAAAGTATCTTTCGGAGTAAAGGAATTTATTAAGTCTAACTTGAATGACCAAATCGGATATTAAACCACATGTGGGGAAAACTCGAATGAAGACATCATATTCTTCTTATCACGCGATCTGAAGGCTTAAATCTGAGTCTTAGGTTTGTTAATCCTTTTACATCGAAGATTCCATCTCTATCAATAATTGAGGCGATTGAGCTGATGTAATTGAAATCGGAGCAAAAAATACACGCGTTACCTTATAGTAAAAATATTGCCTGAATCCAATTCAAAATGGACACTTCAATTAGCAGCAATTCGTTGGGCAAGAGGACTTCAACAAATCCATTAATTTTCTGGGGTTCATGGTGTTGTGAGTGTCACTTGTATTAATTGTCTGTCAAGAGATCTGTTTCATCTTATCAGATTGCAGTGCATCAAATCTACAATTTGTTTAATCAGGAACTGTCATAACGATCATGAAGTTTACTAACGAGAAGTTACTCCGTCTCAACCTGGTCGTCATTCTTGTCTCACTCTTTTGCAATGTAAGGAAATTTTCATTTATTTTAATTTTGGCTTAAATATTTTTGAATTAGCTCTTATCGGGCTTTTTACGTTTTATGGAGATGAATAAATTAAACTGATGTGAGTTCCAAGCCAAATTACTAGCATGGAATGTGGGATTTAATTGAATAAGATAAAAATGACAATTGCATGGTCTGAATTCTACAAATTCTACAATCTCACACTATGGAGAACATTCATGAACTTAGCTAATTCTTTGCTAGGCCTTGGGGAAGTATATTCCACTGTATTTTAGTAATCAAAATAGACCATAAGGAATCCCAGGATTTAAAGCCGTTTTTGTTCTATCCAATTTCGTTCAAAGGAGCAAAAAATAGAGATTGTGGGTTATGCCTTTATTGAATCGCTCAATTCGCAACCGGGTTGACATCTTTATTGCGATGAGTACTTAAGCTGAAAGCTCAGATGGGAATCTGCAAGTGAAGACTAATGGAACTGGAAATATGGAGTATTTTTTTCATGGAGTGATGAAAAATGTAGTAAATCATGGTCATATTTGCAGATACACTTCCGATTTTAAACGGGTTGAAAGAAAATTTATATAACACTAGAATTTGTGTGTCGTACAACTACAAGCATTATCCGAGTAGGCCGTACTATAGTTTAATATTATAGTATGGCCTATTGAACCTAGTAGCAGAAGGAACAAGAAGCAATAAGTCAGAGTATTACAACCTCACCCAAGGAACTCAATGAAAAACACATTTAACTGTCATCTCGTCTCTTGTTTCTTGAAATGTTCTTTTGTTATGTGGCTGTAAAACACGAGCCCAGGCGACGGAGATCACAGCCAGAATCTCAATGAAATACAAATACGAGGATCGTTTGATGCCTCAATTTATGTACTCACGTAAAACGTCTTACGAGCTCATCTAACTCCCTTTTGTCTGAAAGCGACAAATTTGATTTAAAAAAATCTGCGTGTATTCTTCTAACCACTATCAAAGATACCATGGAATGAAAAATGGTACAATTTACTAAATTACTACAACTAGCAATACATTGTAAATGCCGATGGATCTCGGTACTCGGTACATACCGTAACATGGTTAGCAGGAGTGAGTTTTGCCCGCTCGGAAGGATAAGAACATTTAATTTTGTACGCAAAAATGAGAACCGAACTGTGTTTATCGAAATCGTTTCCTTGAAAATACAGACTTCTGCCTTGAGCTTAATTTATTTCTTGACAAAATTCACTGCCTTGAAATGCCTGGTGGTGTCGGAGTTTATCGTTCAAGCCAGAGCTGAGAAGCTGGGCTTAAAGTTGAGCTCGTAATTTATCGAAGCAGTCTCATTGCTGAATGATAGTAATAATTCAAATACATCTCTCTGATTTCTAACCTAATGCAAAGGGGTTAAAAAATTTAATCTACATGTGTTAAGTCAGTGGGTTGGAAGAGGAAACAAATTTGCGAATCTAAAATCGTCTTGTGAGGCAGTAGTTAATCAATATGAATTTGTTGCCACAATATTTCAAGCAATTTCAGTTGCAATAAAAATTATCATTTTGATCCATTCCCTGGGTTAGAGACAAGCCATAAACTAACTTTGAGAGGTTTTTTCTCTACGAAACTAAAAAAAACCTTTGGCTCTACTGTATCCAAATCGTTATGTTCCATGTGTTTTTTCATGATTTTATTTCTCTTGGTTGTCAGGATGGTAGACTCGGGTGAATCGATAAAATCCAAAAGCAATGCCCAGTTGGGGATCAATAAAACATTGCGGCTAGGTTGAATGAATTATTAAAATGGATATGAAATATCCACGTGCTTTTTTCGGCCTTCTTCTCTTATTACGCTTCCGTGGTTAGTAGTCAGTGCTAAACACGGACTTTGATGGCTTTGGTATGTTTAATATGTGCAAAGCTATACCTGTTTCATCTAAACAAATAAATTTAAGTGCCTTTATAAGTCAGAGTACAGTCTCCGTTTGCCTATTCTGTAATTTAGATAGGGATGTAGATTGTAGATGTAAGGTTACACAGATATTTCAGAATTTTGTTATGCTTGTTGGCTATTGAACTCTTCTGCTATTAACTACCCTTAAAAAAGTATGTGGGTTTAATCATAATCATGCTAATAAAAATGATCTTGAGTTAAAGGCCGCTTGTACATTTGATAAGATCTTGATCACTTTAGTCCAAAGCTGCTATTAGTTTCCAATCCTTAAGTAGTTAATTGTATAGCGGTGGAAATATATGAAGTTAACCCTCGTGGTCGTGAATGCCAATTTTCTCCTGGCTTGCTAATTATGTTATAAAAGTAACAAGAAATGGAAGACATGGACTTGGCTATCTCTATAACTAGTTTCAATAACGAGCTGCATTTATGAGCTTTCCTTGTGTGAATTAGGTAATTTCAATGAATATATTTTAGACTTCTTAAAATCGTGTAAAATAAATATCACGGGAGTCATTAACTTCACAAATTGTAAACACTAGCTGTCCTTTAATTAGAGGGTGAAGCGAGTTCATTAGTAATTGAATATCTTTTCAGGATGGATGATTTTGTGTGCGTATATTTAGACAAACTGCCAGTTACAAGTCCGTATTACTGCAATTTATTTTCAGCTTAAGCTTAGGCAGGCCATTCCTGAGTAATCCTAAGCTAAAGTTAAATTCATGCAAGAAGCTTGCTTTGAAATTTAATACATTTCGCTCGATTTTTCATGTAGAATATTTGTTATTTACTGTTAGGGCTCGCCTGTTGACAATTCCTTAAGAACTCGGGTTTGTTTTTAATAAAGTTGACCTTAGACTAGCAGACATTATTTCTGGCAAGCGTCTCATGATTTCACCCACCCACATCCATTTACAAGAAAATTTGTGTACACATATTTTACAATTTATCATCGATACAGTGCTGGTACATATGTACATTACCTTCCATGGACCACATTGAATAGTTTTTAAGTGCATATGATATTCTGAAACAGATTTAGTTCGTGTTCCAAATGCTAGCATATTCGAGTTTTGAGAAGATGAATTTAATTTTGTTGAATTCTTATCAGATTGTTAAATTTGGTTTGGGAAAAGACAGATATGGAGTATAGAGGATAGTCCTAGGAAAACATCTTTATCGCACTTTGAATATAAGATTTCCTAGATTAAACATAAAGTATTCACTATTGATTCGTATAAACTGGAAAGATGTGTCCATTATGGTGCGTGAGCTGGCCTTATATGGAAATCTTGCATGAAATGAGAAATTAAAGCAAAGTGGCCGAACAAGTAAACTCTGGGATGTCAGAAAACAAATTTCACCTGTATTGTCCCCTTTTTGGACTTGAACTTTTATTACTTTTAGGCCTACACTAACGTTTCATTAGTTGTATCGTCAATCTTCTCTATCCAATTTGATCAAATACCATTTGGTCTTGAGGCGGAGGCGATGGATTGAATAATGGATATTTTTCAATCAAAATACAATCCCAACTTGCTTAAGAGTGATCCAAATGGGTTATTATTATTCTGTAGGGTTGGGATTTTCAAAACCTTTAATAAGCGCTTAAAACCTACGCTTGTAACCTATGTGATGAAGCACAAAAAATTTTCAACTTTAATGCTCATTCTTGGAACAGATTGTTGCAATTTTTTTAAAAGTCAAAGCCGCGTCTCGAATCCCTTTACTGCTATTAAAACATCTGCACGTTTGAATATCCTGAAACATCGATTAAGGTCAATTGATTTCCTTAAAGCAAAAATAGATTTTAAATAATTAAAGTAGAGTATTTCTCGAATAACACATATATTTTAGCTTGATTCCAAGGTTTTTATGCACCAAGAGTATCTGCATTTCCGTCTGAATTTTTTAAGCAAATTTTAGAGCAAATTGGACTACAGTCAACAGTACAGTTACCCAGACTATATTTTAATTCTTACAAACATAAAATCATCTTCGATATCGAAAAAAAAATTGCTTAGAATTTAATAAAAATTTTCAATATTATTATTTTTCAATATTAAACCTTAACCAATACGGATATTACTGTAGATTGACAAAGGCATAATATAAGTCTAAGGAAACAAAGTGCTCCTAACATCAATTTATAAATGCTGTTATAATCTTCCAAAAAATGCTAACCACTCATTGAAAAAGGAGGGACATGAAACCTGAAGCGTTAATCTAAGCATTAACTCACATGCAGAATGCAAATAAGAAAAAAATGTATAATGCAAATAGCAAATTAAACTTCAATTAAGAGTGTAAAAAATCCCACGTTGTACATCTTTTATGTTATCAGATTATCACTTATCATTATTACCTAAAGGTAAAAGGGTTCAAGTCTCGTAAACAAAAGGATAAAAGTTACATCCAAAAAATAGATTAAAAGAGTAAAGCCTCTAATGAGATGAAAGTTAAGAAGCCCTTATGAAATAAAATACATCTGAAGCCAGTGTAGTGACAGGGAAAAAATGTTTGAGTGAGATTTGAGACATTTAAGTTCTGTAAGCACTGCACTGGAGCCTGATTACAAGCTCGTTTGTATGCAAGCGTGAACGCACCACAGGATGAAATGCTTGGATGAGTTCTTACAAGTTAGTTTAAGTTTCTGAAAACAACTTATTTTTTTGGTGTCTTCCTACTACTTTTGATTACCTGTGTATCTGGTGGTGTTGAACTTGGTGGTGGTTTGGGTGGTGACAATAATTTTTTTGTTTGTCATTTGATAGCCGATCGGATGTGACGGGATTGCTGGGTCACAAAGACGACTGGACAGGTGCGGTGTTTGTGGTGGCGATAATTCTACATGTCGTGTAGTGTCCGGCATCTTTACCAGGCCACAGGTAAAGATAAGAACCTTTACTTAAGCTTTTTTTTTTGAATACTAAATCATAATAACACCTAAGGAATAATAATACATTTTTTTTCAACAAAACTTCAAACTATTATCAAATTTTCTTAAAATTAAATTATCTATGGACTACTGAATCGGATTGTGAACTATTCAGTCTTTATTTCACCCTTACTTCAATTTCGAAACAGAAAATTCAATGTTTTAAGGAAGACAGTCTTATTCCTTAAACGAATTTATGAATTGAATTGCTGAACGACCGACCTTGATAAAAATTACCGGTATGATGTAACTTAAATTTAAATGTTTTATATTTTTCAGCTTACAGTTGGCTATAATGTGGTTGCCCATATACCCCGAGGTGCTTGCAACCTGAATATAACACAGTTAAGAAAATCGTCCAACCGTTTAGGTAGGTCTTTCAGGTCCTCTTTTCTTCTGTGTAGATATTAAAATGATAAATGGACAAATGAAACCCATTTCATTGCACATTAAACATTAATGGGTGTCAGTAGTATCCTAGGTATGGTGTCAGCAATCGCTTAACCCTCTCAGAGATTCTTTGGACTATTCTTTACTTTCTATTATTTCCTGTCGCATGGTTTGAAACCCAAAATTATTGTTTACCACCTACAACGTCTACAAACAATCGTTTTTTAGGATATGGATGCACGCAGGATGTCTTTAAAATGTGATGACTTAAAATTACTGTGTAAATATGTAATGAAATTTTGTGCTTATAAATTCTTAGCGTTGAGAAAGAACGATGGATCTTTTGTACTAAACGGAGATTGGAGACTATCTTGGGCTGGAATATATGAGGGTGCTGGGACAAAGTTTTACTACACTCGACAGGACACCAAGTCGTCGGAGTCAATTGTCTCTGCTGGGCCACTGAATGAGCCTGTTGATTTAATGGTTGGACATCATGATTAATGACGGACTCAGTCATTACTCTTTCTCTATTCTAGAAATTAACTCATTAATGCACTTTCAGTTGAATAAATATAATAAATCATGCTGATAATTCTTGTAGGTGCTGTATCAACAACCAAATCCGGGTATAAAGTACGAGTACATGCTCCCCCTGAGTGATTCACCGATCCCACCGGTTCCCATTCTTGACCCTTTGTTAACTATTGGAGGTCGTCAACAATCAGCGGCTACATATAGACCCACGTCATACATAAACAATCCAACGTCAGGGAATGGAAATTTGGCAAACGCATTCAATACTATTTCCTCTTTTCCTAAGCCTCCTGTTTCTAGTGTCTCAACGCCCATCATCGGTTTATATCCTGGAGATTCTGCTTCTGCTTATAACAAACAAGAAGTTCCACCCACTCATCCACATCTTCATGGCCATCAAGGCCGTAGACGGGGTCACAGTTTAAGCAAAATCCCGGGGGGAAATGCTGATAAAAAATTCATTTGGAAAGCTGTTGGATTTACTAATTGTACTGAGCCATGTGGAGGAGGTAACAATTGATATTTTTTATAGCATTTTAATATTTATTTAGCTTTTAAGCTTAAACGGCATATTTTTGCTCAGGTACGCAGAGATCCATGGTAAGATGTGTTCGAACCCCAACTGCAACTCCGGTGTCTGACCGTAGATGCACATCAGAAGAAAAGCCACCAAACCAAACCGTTCGATGTAATTTGAAACCTTGTCCTGCCGAGTAAGTTTTAAAAGCCTTCTTTATGCAAATGACATTGTTTTGCTCACCATAAAGATGTTTATTAGCATTCAAGTTGCATATAATTGGCATCTTTGTCGGTAATAAAAAACGCATATTTTGGGATAGGTGGGACGTTGGCTCATGGTCAACATGTAGTGAACAATGTGGAGAAGGATTAAAGACTAGGACAGTTCATTGCCAACAAAGAGTCTCTCCTACTTTGACTATGAGAGTGACAGAAGGGGCTTGTCTGCAAGAAAAGCCTGAGCCACAGACCAAATGCTTGATTCGACCTTGTCATCGATGGGAAGCATCAGAATGGAGCCAGGTAAAGTCGATTTTCCTCCATAGATAAATAAAAATACGCTTTAATTTAAAAATTACCATTACAGTGCTCCGCTCCCTGTGGAAACGGTATTCGCAGAAGAACGGTAGTCTGTCTAGATTCCAGAGGTCAAAAAATAAATCTTAATGACTGTGATGATGCTGAAAGACCGGTAGAGATATCTCCCTGCAACATGGGCCCATGCGAAGGAACGGACTGGTTTATGTCAGACTGGTCTTCAGAATGTTCTCAGAAATGTGGGGGCGGGGTACAAACGAGACATGTCATATGCTCTGGAAATCATCATAATTTCACTGGCAGAAGAAGACCCTTATCTTCAGAGACAGAAACGAATTCTATCGAGGACGAAGATCTCAGTGAGGAGGAGGAAAATCTGCCATCTTCTCACTTCGTTTGTGACGAAAGTAAAAAACCTAAGTTGGAAAGGGTCTGTTTTAGTGACCGCAGTTGCAGCGATCCTTCCTGGTTTACAGGAGAATTGAGCGAGGTATTTAAACTTTTACATTCATTACTTAAACCTTTTAGGAAAATTTATTCGAATTTTTCATATCTGACTATTATGACCATCACTAAACTAGTAGGAATAGAGTTAATCTGGGGGTGTATTGACCTAGACAATTATTATTTATTAGCCTTCCTTTTATCTCATTTAGACTGGCTTGGCTTGGTGGTCCCTAGTCTATAGTAGTCTGTCTGTTCATGTAACTCACTGAGTATCCCGACAGATTGATTATTTATTTGGCCCTATATTTGCATACATGATTCTGGTAAGGATGAGCACCCAGAGTAAACAAACTCGAGATATGCGGGTCCCGGTGGTTAAATAAATGTCGAATAAATGAGAATTTGACTTGTATTGTATAGGATAGGGATAGTCATTTGCCAAGTTTTTTGTGTGCTTAGTTTCGAATTCTGATTAACTTTTCAAAGAAATTCTCGAAAAATAGCCTATTAAAATTACTTTATTGATGACAGTTATAGAAACAAGGATAAATAATACGCGAAAACATTTAAACAAGAATTATACTTGTCATTGTCCCAGTAGTGGAGTGTTTTTTATATGAAACGTTTAGTTATGACTTTTTTAATATAAATTATAGTGTTCAGCATCTTGTGGAAATGGTTTAAAAACTCGCCAAGTTCTCTGCGTTCTATTCAGCAGAGGAAAGTTTAAAATTGTGGACGATACTTTATGCTCAGCGTTAAATCGACCTGAGGAGAAAGTTGTATGCGAATCCACCCAAGGCTGTCCACCAAGATGGTTTACAAGCGAATGGAATGAGGTAAAAATTGAAAATCCAAATTATGCACAAATGCATAGCATAGAGATTTTAAATACATTTACTGTTGTTAATAATAACAGTGTTCATCGGTATGTGGTGGTGGAGTACAGAAACGCAGTGTAAGCTGCAGATCTGGAAATTGGACGAGAACCTCATCTTACTGCGCGGACGTTGACCGACCTCTGGACAAAAGGTCATGCAATGAACAAAAATGTACCTTGAGCTCTTCAAAATCAACGGATAACAGTGGAATGGTGAAAGATACGGCCCCAGGAGCCATACAATCTTTGACAGAAGGACGAAATTCAAGTTTTTCTCCAAGTAAAATCAGTATCCCCGGGATCACCACTGCGATTCCCCTCCACAGACTTCCTGCAAAGGAACCTAGCGAAGAACCAGAAGGTAATGCACTACTTAATCTGTTTCATCCCAGAATTTTGATCCACGACTAATAGTAGTAATCCATTAATAATAATAATCAATTTATTAAATTACTTAATTGGTTTAAATTCTAGATTCGGAGTGTTCGGACCAGTACAGAAACTGTCCCTTGGTGGTCCAAGCACGTCTGTGTCGCTACAAGTATTATCGTTCGGTGTGCTGCAGTGCATGTAGCGAGGGACTTTAACATTTCAAGAGCTAATTGCAGAGACGAATTTAATCTGCAAAAAATGTCCACTTGTATCTCATTATTTTTCTCCTTATTTTAAGATAGGTAGAGATTTGATATTTTTTTTAGTCGTAGCGTTTCAAATCAACGGCAGCATGGATTTTTTGGTTGGAATAATCTAAAAGCTTTGCATTTCATGCTTTCCCCTACACATTGTATAAATCTTTCAACTAACCTTTTACTTGTTTTACCAGGAAACTAACCTGTTGACTGTGTAGACAAAAGTTGTAAACAAAATTAAAGCTTTATATTCTGTGTACAGTCTGTATTAGGGGAATATATGGTGAGGTTATTTATGGTATGAACAATGCATTTAATATAATTGAATACTCTTAAGCCAAATTTCGAGCAATTTCTGACCTAACAATATTTGTGGTATAGTAATTATATCTCGCCAACTCTTTGTAAAATGTCGCTTTTATATTCTTTAAAAATTTACACCATTCTTCGGAATTCGAATTATAAAATACGCAACAGTATTCTGTCTCAGTTTGACCTAGTTCTAATTAAGAGGTGTAATTAATTTAGGATTATAATCGTAGACTTGTAAGCAAACTCTTATTGTCGCGTAAGGCTGTCGAATGTAAACAAATAGATACAGAATAGAAACTAAGTTGCATAAATATTGCCTTCGTGAATCGAGCCTTGTAATTTGGTAAACTATAAGCTGAGCTAAAACACGCCAATAATTCTAAAGTAATTGATCTAGTTTAGTATTAGTTGAAATTCCTATAAATTCCTTAGCTAGATCTTTAGGATTGTAAAAGCAGGCTTGTTCCAGTCAGTTCAATAGAAGCACTGAAGACAGCCAGTACATTGACAAACGAAACTGTGAATACTGGGACTGGGATTATTTCATTCATCAACCAAAGAATAATTTAGATGTAAGTTGTTAGCGGTAAATCATGTAATGATGTATGTATGCTAATTTAAGAAGTCAAATGCAGCTCCCTAAAACAAGGCAGCTTGAGGAATTGTGTGCTCTAGAATGTGTATTAGTGAAACAATGGTGTTTAACTGCAAGCTTTAAAACTGTAGATGCATAAAAATTAAACAATTCTTTGCTATTCAGTTTACTTGTGATAAGTACGTATAAGCAAGTAATGGAACTGAGAGCTTTAACCCTCCACGAATGTTGAAATAAAAATTATTTCTTTCTTTGTAATTCCTTAAAATATTATTTCTAACTTAATACATCACGGACAAGTGCGTAACATTAATTTAAAAAATTAACAAAAATATTCATACGGACAACGGCCAACGGAGTCATTGAAATATTTAATGAATCACATGTAATGTAATGTCCTTCTAGCTGCATTTATTTTAACTTAATAATAAAGTTTTAAAGGCACCATTGATGAAATAATTGTTTTATACCTATCCATGAGAAATATCACCGTCAACTGTATTTTAGAGATTTTTCTACACTGCAGTAACAGAACTGATAATTTTTATACCATTCGTTATATCAGTTCCTCCACAAATAATATTAAAGCCGAGATTTCTCCCAACAATTTGTAACGCAGCTATTTCCCCACGAGTAATGCCACCCAAAATGAAAACTAAAACATTCCGACCTCGTCCATATGCTTCACCTGCCGATTTGCACTTAATCGTATTATCTATTATACTGTAAGACCTCATAAGATCTTCGAGTTTCCTCTCAACAAGAGCACTATTCATCTTAGGAGCAACTAATACAGACAAAATCTCTTCGGTAAGTTTAGCCACAAACGGAGTATATTTTCCATTAAAAATGTACGATGCATGATTTGGTGAGATAACGTCCACGTGAACATTATTTGGAGGCACTGTAAACAGTTAATATAAATATTACTTGATTGCACTAGAATAAGTAAAGCCAACTGTTTTCTAATTTTTTACCTAATTTTTTTATGACTGTCTGGAAGGGAACAACGGTTTTCTTAACTGTTGAGCTAGAACCACCCGAAAACGGTGTTGAAGTAGTAACCCTTGTCATTACTTGAGCTACTCCTTTCGCATTTGCTTCGATTCCCCTGTAATGATGGAGTAAACCCATGACTTCTAAGTTGTTCAATGTTATCAAATGTTTGAACCCATAACTCTGAACAAATTGAGTTTTTAGGGACTTGGAATCTCTGAGCCCGTCTTGGGCAAGAGTACTAAGACAAAACAAGCGTAGAATATTGATTGGGTTGAATCCTCTGGACATGGCATCTTCAAGGAAATTCTGGGTCTCCTTATTTTCTACGTTTTCTAAAATATTTTCTTGTAAATCCACAATCTTCTTCAAGTCGGTTGTCTTGCTTTGTAAAATAGATTCGAAAGCACCAAAATGAAGAGCTAAGACTTTCTTTAACCCTTGTATCCGATGTAAATCCTTGGCTACAAATGCCTTCATTGCTTGTAAATTCAAGCCTGCACTCTCATCTTGCATTCGACGAGTTTCTCGCTCCTTTGCAAGTAAAGCACTCACAACTTGAGAAAAATGCAGATTTCGAACCTTATCAAACACTGGATCGACGCAAAGGTTATGTTTTACTGAATCTTTTCCAGTTACATCTGGTCCAAAGGTAACAATTCTTCCTTTGATACCAAACATTTCGTCCAAAACTGCCTCATAAGAAAGAGGAATCATCAAAGCGCTAACAAAGTCCATAGATCTGTCCATTAGAATTACCGTAGGAATATCAGCTTCTGGCCTGTTGTGAGCTTTAAGATTGTTCGCATAAACTCTTTCATATTCTGCCTGCATTCGGAGTACGGTTTGGGAATATGATCCCATCGCTATCTACAAAATACAAAAGATCAAAAATTAGTCACCAGCATGAGAATATTTTTAATTACTATATAGTAGTATATAGCCGAGAAGACAATGTTATTCGTCCCGGAGGCAAAGGTAGAACAAGAACTTGGGACTCGTTGGCTTTTTTTTTCTTTCTAAACTTTTTGTCAATTTCCAAAATCGCAATCTCTCATCTAAATTATTTAAACGACAATGATTCGAGTTGATTACAAATTCTACTTACGACATGATGAAAATCTCCATACATTCCTCTCAAATTAAAAACAGCTTTAGCAACGCTAGCCAAAATAGACGTGTCATGATGCAGCCACAGTTGGGGAATAACTTCATCAAACTGAAGAGACAAGATGTTATCTTCCAACGGGATCATTTCGTATGCATACTGTCCAAACGTAACGTGTTCATAAACCCCTTCAGATTCGAATAGAGCTGTAATAACAGTAAGCAGTCTCGGAACCACAATGACTCCATAATTCAGACCTATCCCTCGACCAACGTTACTATTGATCTGATCACAAACGATTTTTGCACTGACAAGGTCTGCTCGTATAAAGTAGATACATTGATTGATGCTTTCTGAGGGTTGTGGTGGTCCTGCAGTACCCAAGCTTATTATCTTCTCCACCCCGTGATCCCTGAAAACACAAAGGTTCATGAATAAAGTTATTTATGGAAGGAAACAGCTAGAAAAAAAACATTTGAATGTAGACTCACTGTAAAAACCTAAAATTAGCAATAAGGTCGAGAGTTGGGGTGAGCTTAGCATCAATTACCAAAAGCTTCTTGCCTCGCTTCAGTCTCAATGCACGGGAGAGGTTCTCCCTTGACACACCACGTAAAATTCCTACGTCGGGTGCCATCGTCAGGTTGGGAGGGTGCCTCTGTTGACACACATTTAAAATTCGAAATAAATGAAAGTTTAGAATTATTTAGGTTTCACATAATATGAAGTGTCTCTACAGTCCCGCGTATTCAGTGGAGAAACACGAGACAGAGCATGCATAGTAAACTGAATGCAGTGGGATTACAAATTCCATTTTGATAACTATACACAAAAATGTGTGTAAGGGAAAGTCTGTGAAAGTGTTAAATGTCTCATCAAACCACTTAGGATTTCACAAATTTTAAATCTTATCAATTATTATGAGCCACGCTTAAACTACCACTACCCCCTTTATAGAAACTGTACACTGTAAGACGAAAGCAGAAGAGACAAAGACTTTAATTAATAATATCTAGTTTCATGGTTAGGTCAGAGTCAGAGTGTCAGAGGCCGCTTCTGAGGAAGAAACTCTCTCAGACTTTAGGACTTTGGAGTTGTAAGTTGATGAAGGTTGACAGTCTAAAAACCATATGCATGCGTTGTTGACTCTCAGCCAGTAATCGGCGAAAAGACTCGTTTTACATTTGACCACGATACTGTGTTGTTGACCCATCTAAGCTTAATTTGATGTGGTCAGGATTTGAACAGAAGAAGGTAAGCGGCTTTGATTTTGGTTCGTATTCGTAATACCATTGAACATGGGCCAGACGATATTTCGTTTTCTAAATCTTGAATATCATCTCCAATCGAATCTCAGTTCAATTGAATTGGCACACGTCACTATTAGGTAATGGAATGTCCCGAAGTTATGCACCTCTGACTTGCATAACTTCAGGGCATTCCATTCCCTAATTTACGTATTCATTGGACTTTAAGATTTGGATAAATGATTATTAAATCCCTATAGATAGGATTGGTTTGCTATTAGTCAGCCTAGTGTGTAATGCTGATTGAATCTTGTTCATGTTCAGGAAGGGTAGAATGCATACCTGAAATTTAGAGTGACATTCATTTATTACGTATGTATCGTAGTTTGCATCATAGTTTCATAGTTATTCATCGATCTACAGAATTGAATTGTTGAATACTTTGAACAAATCTTTTTTTTTCATTTAAAGATTGAGAGTATACAAACTCATAATGGGCAGACGCAAAGCTAGATATCCTTCTAGAAATTCCAGAAGAGCAAGGCGATCAACACTTATCAGAGAGTACAAGCTGTCTACGATCCCTGCAGGGTACTGTGGTCCTTATGATCACCCCGGATGCGTCCATATTCTTGAAAAATTGGTCGACAGTCAGACAACAGAAAATGGAGTTCGGATGTTTCTTGTCAAATGGATGGGCTACCCAGAGTAAGGATTTATTTAATAATCATTTGTTAACTACTGCAATTTTAAACTTTAAATCAAGTTAAAGTAGGAAAACAGTATTAATTTCAGTACTCACTTGAACTAATCTAAATTAGCATACCCTTAGCTCAGCATCATAAATTCTGGATTTATTTTTCATTTAAAAACAATTGTTTTCTAAGCTTTAAAAACACATGGGAATTGGAGGAGACACTTCCTGCATCATTGGTGAGTGAATTTGATGATAAAAACAATAACTTCAACTGTAGCTGCACGGACAGCGGAATAGGGTTGTTTGACAATGAAAATAACTTGTCGTTAGACAGTCCACCATGCTCTGAAATCCAAGAAAGTGTAAGTTTTAAGCTTTGGCCAGGAAAATTGACAAATATTGAGGATTCGATTTCCGTGAAATTACAGCTGAACCCAATTGTTATTCTAACAGGATAGGTCTTACTATGAAGCCGAAAACGAAGCCTTTCCAGACGGCTGGATTGCCGAAGAAGTCACAGGCGTCCTGTCCGGCACAAAAATGCTGGTTGTGAAGTTCCAGGGGGAAGATCAACTTTTGTATGCTTCCTTGGAGTATTGCAGGATCAAAATTCCTCAGTTAGTGATTCAGTTTTTCCAAAATCATTAGAAACTTTCGATTCACCCCAGTGGGTTAAGTTGTCTTTTCAAAGTATGCAATAGTTTTTACGGTAAATATTGATGAAGATTTTTATAGAGCCTGTTAGATAAAAAATCTAATTTTTTCTATATTAAAACATCCAGAGTTCGAAATTTCCAAAATTGCTCAATTAGATTGTGATGATTCAGTTTTTCCGTGCATTTGTGCATTTGAATTCACCAGTTTCAAGAATATTTCAAGTTAAGTCTATTGATAATTTAAACTATGCATTGAGTTGCGAGTTGCGATACAGAATTTCAGTTTCGCCATTTAATTTATTCTATATTAAATTAAACCCAGAGGAATAAATTAATCAAATGCTTTAACAAATACCATTTTTAAATTTTCAGCGTTCAAAAGCATTTATTTTCATCAAAAATAATTGAAAATCTTAGTTTCTAAATCGAAATAAGAGAAAGTACCGTAACCAAAAGGAACCCCATAAATTACAATATTATAAAAGGTCATATTGGCATATCATTTTTCTCCAGACTGGTCATGGGATTTTTAATGCCCAATTCCTCCATATCCACCTCCGATACCACCGCCGTAACCTCCTCCGTATCCGGATGAGCCACCAGATCCACCGCCGAATCCACCGTTGTGTCCACCACCTCCGAAACCTCCCTGTTTGCTACCGTATCCTCCACCGAATTGTCCACCGTGTTGGTTATTAACATGCAGACCTATTGACATCAGACCAATTTAAAATCTGTGGTAAAGAATCTCTTAAAATCGGATATTACGGAGTTAAGATATACCTTTTCCGAATCCTGAAGCAAAGTTGTTGCCTCCGAGTTGTCCGTAGTTAGAATTATGGGCAAGATGACCCTTATTACCGTAGTTAACATTTTGGCCTTTTTGGGCTTCATTATTATGGCCTGAGAGGAATGTGCCTTGATTGGCTTGGTTATTTTTGTTGATGGCATCGGTATGATGACCGTTGAAGAATTGTTTTCCAGTCACGTCGTTCTTGAAAGCTCCTTCATCTCCAAATTTGTTGAAGAAATCAACAGCATTGTTTTCATCATGGAAGGCATGGTTTTTGACGTACTCGTCCTATAGGAAAAATGTGGGGTTAGTGGGGGCTAATTTTTTTAAATCTCAAATATTGATTTTTCTTTTAAGGTACTAACCTTGTGAACAGTGTTATGGAATCCCTTGGTAGCGTGTCCCTTCTTATGTGCTCCTTTGTTTCCGAATTTAGTTCCCTTCGCAAAATTAACGGCAACATTGTTCTTACCATAAACGGTCCCGTCATTTTTAGCAGCTTTGGAGAACGTGCCAACATTGCCAAAATGACCTTTCTTGTTAGCCTTGTTGACATGACCGAGATTGTTCTTCACGTATCCGTTTTGCAAGTTGAAGGCTGTGGGTAAATGTAAGTAGAAATCAAAATAATGTAACTTTAGAAATTAAGAAGTAAAGCAACTACTATTTCCAACCTTGATTTCCTTTGACTCCCTTGGTGGCTTGATGAGCATTTTGATACTTGTCATCTACAAGCTTGACGTTCTTATTAATGCCACCATAATCTGCTCCATATCTAAGAATTAAAACAAATTTATGTTACCCAACCGTAAATCATAAGTAAATGAATCATAAATAAAGATTGACTTACTTGTTACCCCCTCCATAAGCTTTACCCCCTCCAAATTGCTTGTCTGTTCCAAACCCACCGCCATAGCCTCCACCCTGGGATTGACCACCACTATAACCTCCTCCAATACCACCACCATAACCTCCTCCATAACCTCCTCCAATGCCTCCAATTCCACCACCGTAACCTCCACCGAGTCCTCCACCGATTCCTCCACCGTAACCTCCACCGATTCCTCCACCTAGTCCGCCGCCATATCCAGAGGCAGATGCTTGGAGGTCTCTCTTTTTCAAAGCAGTGGTTTTGTTAATATCAGACCCTTCTGAATCAGTCGCGTCAGTAATTGTAACTTTGTCACTTGTCACGTTTGTAGAAATATCGCTAGTAGTATCGTCAGTTTTGTCCACAGTTGTCAAGTCCGATTTTGCGGCCTCAGAAGCAACAATTGCTGAAGGTACATCCTCTGCAAGGGCCAACAAGGGCACCAACAATAGTATACAAGAATATATTCTCATGTTTCCAATAGGCACTTAAACCAAGCTCTGAAATTTGATAGACAAAAGGTGGCTGGATGTGTTTACTTGATGATGTCTTAAGGTATTCTGTCCCTTGAAGAAGAAGAACCTGAGCTTATATAGGAGGAAGCTTCAGGGGCCAGGGGAACCAAGATAAAGATGAAAGATATTGAAGCTTGCAGCTAGCAAGCAAGTACATATGGCTATCGTTCAACATTTTCTGGAAACCCGTACCAAGCAAGTCAAGTATTAATCTTGCTGGGGATATTTGTTCCCAACAAGACGATTATACAGGATTGTGGAATTCTATAATAGAATGTTTAATATTGTAATAAATAACATGGAAGGTCAAACCGATTTCATCAAGATCCATGCACTGCTAAAGTCTACTCAGCAAGACAAAGGTACCTCGACGTAGCCACAAACAAAACATATACAGAAACGTAATCTCTTGGTAACCGGTACATGAGGTGTCAAGGGAAAGGAAGTACGATATGATGGCATAAGAAAGAAGTCTTTAATGAGTAGTGGTGACGAGTGACGAGTAGAATTGGAATTGGATTCGCATTGGCAATGAAAAATCATCAAACAAATGTGTAAATTATGGATTGATAGATTCCTTCCCTGTAAATATCTAGGAAGTCTTTGTTTAAAAGTTGAAATTGCTTTCATGCTGTCCTAGGCATGTAGAGCATTCAGGCATGACGTTCCAGGTGACAAAAACACACAAATTATCGAATGTAAGGGATGACAGCAGCTAATACTGGCGGACGTACGGATTTCATCTTAACAATCATCGTACTCGTATCATGTTCCATCACCCTAAAAATTCCCATAATTACTTACCTCTACAAGTTCTGAGGTGTACACAAGGCACAATTTAACTTATTCCCTACTACGCGAGCTTACAAAGATTTTAATACATTTTGCAGCTAGTAAAGAGACAGATCTGAGATTTATTTCCAGACATTCTGATTTCATTTGTATTGCAGATTTGTTCAACTTCAAAAATAACAATAAGATTTAGATTCATTAGCTTGAACCTCTTAACTTCCTGTTAGTCCGCAATCTACTATATTGTGTATTCTCTACTCTCTGTAACTATCCGTCTGCATTGTATAAGCTATTCAGAATTCCCTTGTAGCGTGAAGCGAATGATTCATTAAAATTGCGTACAATTGGTGTGACTACACGAGGGTATTTTTCAAATTATAATAGACGCTGTCAGTGGCTATTTATTACATTAAATGGTGACCTCTCCAGGTATGACTAAGCTCCACATGAGTGATACTGATGTAATGCGTCAATTGACTACGTAAGAATTTTATTCAAATGCGTGTGTAAGACTTCATTCTAATGAGGCCATACCAGAAATCTAAATTTATAATATCCAGTTTCCGTACCCTGTAAACGCTTTGTACAATAGACATGATTTAATATTTTATTTTCGCCTAACATTTACTTATAAATTTAGACATACTAAGTGATATTTAGAACGATCGATTCAATCAAACTAATTGAAAACACAATTAACTGTTATTTAATAAATCACCAATATGACAGATTTTGCATTAGTACGTGAACTGAAACGTACTAAGGAGGTCTTAAAAGTTGAAAAGGCTACATAAAAGGTCAACAATTTAAAAAGGTTTACAATCTAGGGAAAAGTTTTGAAAGATTTCAAAAACACTGCAAACATTCGAAATTAGATTACAAACAGCTTCATCAGTTCTTAATTTGGTATTCTATCATTTCCTAGAATTCCATATTATTGTTTTTCACATAATCAGAATCAAAATTCAAGATCTAACAATAAGTCGAGTCACTTAGCGATTGTTCAACTGGAATCAAAGGGACATAAATTTAGTGAAATGCATACCTACCTGAATACATATAATAATAATGTGGACAATGTGGTGAGCATTTTTTATCCCATTTCACATTTCAATGATGATAATGT
Source organism: Agrenia bidenticulata (assembly GCA_034694785.1). Lineage (NCBI taxonomy): Eukaryota > Metazoa > Arthropoda > Collembola > Entomobryomorpha > Isotomidae > Agrenia > Agrenia bidenticulata. Next base: position 31,147 of record JAQFYM010000936.1, read on the forward strand.
TAGTAATCTAAGTAATCTTCAGCGTTAATGGTCCACGTCAGCGACTCAAGGTTGACAGAAATTCGTAAAACTACCTTCCCTGCCAGTAGTGCCCCACCAACCACCACCACCATCGCAAGCAAAGTCTCCAAAAGGAAATCATGACCATGGCTACATGCTGTACCATAGCATCTTGGATCTACTACATGCAAAACAGCGGTAAAGCAAATCTTCCCCAGACCGCCTGTGTGTTGGAAAGGGATCGATTGGGACTTATTGGGACAATAAAAACACATAACCATTTTAAAGGCTCACCCTCAATCCGATATGGTTATTTAAAAATTAGTTGACTCATTACCTCAAAGCGGATTGATTAATTTGCATCAAAATGAAAGGAATGTCGCGGACGATCTTCTCCTCTTCCAGTAGTTCCATTTCTTCTTTAGTAAAGCGAGGATTGTTGTTATCTACAAATATAGAGTTTTGTGCTGCCACTGCCAGTGCCCCGACTCTATTCAAACGTTACGCAACCTCATCGCCATCGCCTATTAATGCTGTTACTGAAGGACCTCAAGAAATTAGTTTCGAGCAAGGTAATATTTTCACATAATTGTTCATGTTTATTATTGCAAGGGTTGAAACCAGATTCAGCGAATAATGTTTTTTTAGAGGATGTACCCCCACCGCCACCAGTCATTGCAGGTCGTAAGCTAGCATTTTTGGATCCATGTAGACATCCTAGACAAGCCTGGGTAGATAATCTTGATACCGTTAAAGAAAGGAAACTGGGAATTGTGGACTTGCATCCTGATGTATTTGGAACCTTTCCTAGAACTGATATCATCGCAGGAAATGTATTCTGGCAAGAGATGTACAAAAAAATTGTAAGTTGATGCACACATTTCCAGATTTACAGCAGCCAGAGCCATTGTTCAAATCATAATTGAGCACACTTATTGCAGAATTGGGACTGGTTACCCACAAGAGGGGAAAAGAAAGGTGGTGGAAGGAAACCATGGCCTCAAAAAGGGTTGGGTAAGGCTAGACATGGGTCTACCAACAGTCCTATTTGGATACATGGAGGAAAGGCCCATGGACCCCGAGGACCCAAGTCTTACTTCTACATGATGCCATTCTATAAAAGAGTCATGGGCCTGTGTTCTACTTTGTCTGTGAAATTGGCTCAGGACGACTTGAAAATTGTCGATTCCCTAGACATCCCTACTGATGACCCACAGTTTTTGAAAGATCTAGTCGAAGAGCGGAAATGGGGAATCTCAGTCCTCTTCATTGATGAGTAAGAAAATTTGAATAGAGTTTGCCGTTAATTAATTATTAATTGAATCAATTAGTACAATGGTATTGATTGTGTTTCACAGCTCGGATCTTATGCCAAGGAATATGGCTTTGAGTACAGACACTATAGGCCATATGAACTTAATGCCTGTTTACGGGTTAAACGTACACTCGATGCTGAAACATGAAACCCTAGTTTTAACCGTTGCAGCAGTAAACAAATTAGAAGAAAGGTTACTGTTCCATTTAAATCGTAATGATCCACTCACTCCCGCAAAACGATTTAAGAGTTTCTAAATTAAAATTTATTTGCTGTAGTTGTAACGCTGTTATTGTAGAGTTTCTTAATAAATCGTCGTATATGATTTTACGGTATAAACAAATTTTTGTTTCAGTTCTTGGTTCATTTCGTTAAAAAAATGAAATGTGTAAACACAGATTAACTATTATAAAACCTATGCTGGGGTAGCACCATCCACAATAGAGAAGATTTTGTACTCATTGTAAATAATATTAAAACTATTAAATTATAACAAGTTTAAGATGTTGAGATACATTCATACTGTGGGAGATTATAACAAACTGATGTTCCGGGGATGTCAATTTTTAGGTAAGACGAAACACATCCTAAGAAAATAAAATTCAAATTCAATCACTCATAAGTCGTAAAATTACTTTCACAGCTCTGTATTATTGATTTTTGACGGTTTATCGTCTGCCCTAGATTATGAAAAGGTCCAAACTCAATGTATAGCAAAAAAGATTCTGAATTAGAACTTTAGAACAGCCTAAATGCTTCATCAAGAGAGGTCTTTCACTCGGTGCGCTTAGAGCTGTCGAGTATTTATTTATTCCATATTCTGCGCTTGATGGATAACCCCCGTTTTTTCTTAAAATATGAAAGTTTAATCATAAGGGCAGTAAATTACCAAATTAAGAATAGGTTACCGACGACGCACAAGAAGACTTTGTAAGTTTGTAAGTATACAATGTGAGACTGTTGTGTGACCGACCATGGTCGGTTTAGAAACAAATACGGGCTTGTTTCAAAATATACTGTACTATTATGTGGAAGAATTGTCCACAAAAAAACTCGTGCAAATATAAATTAATCGGAAAACTGACTTTTTACTGGATAACCACTATCATAAATTGATAATACCCGTTGAAATTAATTTTCCTAAATCTACAAAATAGTTTGGCCGGTATTATTGGGACTGGTCTGGTGACTTGAGAATCTATCTGATGGAAAAGGACAAACATTTTTGTAATTCTTAGTTCTTACATTGATGTGTCCTAAAGAGGGTGTAAGTTATTTTGATAACAGAGCATATTTTAAATAGTACCTGTTAGCTTATGTGAACATTTTTTTCCTGGTTGATTATCAGACAAGACATACATAGGCAATTTTTGTGTCCCAAATCTCAAATATTTTGGTATGGATGGACTCGATAACTATTGTATATTGTGTTTGTTTTTTAAATTCTCACTGTATCAGTTAATTGTGTCAGTTTTTACAATATTCCTGGCCTAAGTATCGCTAGAATTATTTCCAATCTAAAGGATGAACACGTTGGAATCTTTCTAAGCCAATTGACGGCACTGCTGTTTTAATGATTTACCTAAATTCACTGTAACCCATAGTTGGGAATTTAGCAATTTCTGGAATATATGCATATGTCCTTTATCGTGCAGAGTCTATTTTAGGTTTCGAATTAAATTTGTGTCATGACTTTGAATTTGTTAGATAACTTGGGCTTATACTACTAGCTGAACTTGCAGCAGTAGATCTTAAATGTCCTAACAGTATTCGGATATCATGGAACGTAGGTCGGATGTCCGAATTTAAGTTCCAGGCTTTCTTCATTAAATCGTATACTGGTGGAGGACATCCATCAGGAGCATCCATTACATATCCATGCTCCACTTTTCTTAGTACATCATTAAGTTGCTGCAATTCAATAGATTAGTTAAAAACTTTTATGGTTATCATTACTGTGATGAACACTTGTTTTTGTCATACAATTCTAGGGTACGGGACTCGTCCAAAACTATATATCTCCCATAATAAGATACCAAAGCTCCACATATCTGACTTGTTTGAAAATTTCTGTAACATTAAAATCCGAAAATTAAGATTAAATAGTTTTCCTACGGAAACTAATGTATCGACACATTCACGTCATTCACTAACGTTTTTTCTAAGGGCTTCCGGTGCTGTCCATTTTATCGGTAATTTCCCTGACGCTTCTGAAGTTGTTGCTTCCTCCCTCCATGCTAATCCAAAATCTGCCACTTTAGCCACACCTTCTTCCGAAATTAATACATTTCTTGCAGCCAGATCTCGGTGAATGATGGATCGTCTTTCTAAGTACTCCATTCCAGAACCCGTGTCACTGTTAAAATTAATTAATTAAATGATTTGTTACAAGCCAATTTAGAATTAAATTTAAAATGCAAAAATAAGGAAATCCATTAAGTTAAACTTACTACGCAAAGTTAATTTGATCAATTTTTGTTACATGAAGCCTTCCCCTAGATCTTAGGTAGTCGAGTAGAGAGCCTTTACTCATGTATTCAGTGACCAGGTAAATATTTTGTCCTTCTACAACAACTCCCAGGAGCTGAACAAGATTTGGGTGCCGTAGGGATCTGTTGATAGCATAAAGTTACTAAAGCATAAACTTTTTTTTGACTATTTGATACCAAAAATTTATAATTTAATTACGTCATTAGAGATGCTTCCGCTAAGAATTTTTGTGCTGCTTTACTGGTATCTTTAAGAACTTTTACAGCAACTTTGTCTCCCCTTAGCAATCCAAGCCTCACTTCACCAAATTCGCCTTTCCCTAATGACTCCAGCATCTTTAATATAAAAGATTATTATTAAAGTTGGATAATTATATATAAGTACGTACAACAAAACTTAATTTACCTCTATATCTTTATGGGAAATAGCCCAACCTGCTTCCAAAAAGGCTTTGACATCGACACAGTATTCTTGATTTCCTTCTTTCGGAAGACATTTGCACAAGCGGGTACAAAGCCCATCTGCATCTTTCTCATAATGCTGATAAACGGATAAATATTGTTAAGAAAATGTATTTGGAAAGTTTCATTTAAAATAGAATTTAACAAACACATACTTCGACAAGCTGGGCTAAATTATCGAAATACTCTTCCTCGTCGATTGTCAGTTGATTATCTTTGTATATGACTCGATAGTGCTCAACTCTGATTTGATAGCATACACATAATGTATAGTCCCCTGGGAAATTTGTTGACTCTCTAACAAGAAATAGACCATCTTCCCTAGGCTTTAGTAGTTCTTCAGCTTTGTCCCTGGATATCTTTCCTAAAACAATGTAAAACAAAAAATATTGATCAAAAAATCATACTGTCTTGTTGCTGCACTGTCCACCTCATGTCCACATAATCAGCAATACAATACAAAACAAGGAAACTCCAAAATTTTCAACTGACCATGAAACCATGGCATAGAACTCAATTTAACTTCCGCCTTCCTAGGTCGAGGTGGGGGGACAAGCTCGGGTGTCGGACTAGTTGTCATCCTCCCAACTCCAAATGAATCTTTTAGATCCATCCACTGCTATAATTGAGGACATTAAATTTTTTTAAACCGATTCACCAAAAATCTAAAACAAGACACGATAGGCTTTCTCTTACGTGATTCGATAAACTGGCAGTCTGATTCATCTGGCACAAAGTTGACTTTATAATATGCAAATACCGTCCAAATACGGCGATAGAAACTCTGTCAGCGCGGAGTCCACTAATGTGCGTGGCAGTATTACAAATATGAGTTTTAACAGCGCTACATGGTAATCTCAATCTCGGTATTGAGTTAAGTACTGTCAGGGTTGTGGGTTTATAATCTATTTAAGTTGTAATTCAATTTCTAGTAATTGATAATGTATCTTGGAAGCTGTTTCACGAAATCCGAATGATTCTTCTTATTTATTTTCTTCGATTTTGGTGCTTATTGACATGTATATCTAAAATAGAGAACAGGAGAATTTTTGTATTAAAAAAGTCCAATATAAGCATTTGTTTATCAATTAAGACATGCTGAAATGAAAAGTTCACTTTTAAACCATCAAATCAAAACAAAATTATTAGCCCGTAGCTCTAAGCTTTTCCTAAATCAATTTACTATGTAGGTGGACTAAGAAATCGGAAATTCAACCCAATTGAAGGATTTTATGTACATCATGAAGGGGCTATAGGGAGCAAAAACGAAGTAAATCATTTCTTTTAATTATCATCCGCTTACCGTGGGAAAACTTTTGTAGAAGTTCACATCCCGAATCCAACTCCCACTTCCACTTCACTCCATTCAAACTCTGTTTTGAATCAATTAAACTTTTTGAGGTAAACAAATAAAGTGTCCCTTAATCTTAATAAAAAAACGCAGTAGTTTTTTAAAAAGAGATTTAGAAAATCCGAACATCAACTTACGATTAATTGGGTTAAATGAAGTAAGTTTGAGCAAATTCGGCGTTTTCATTTATTTTTAGTAGCGTATTCACTTTTGTAACAACAACTCTGCCCCATTAACATCCACTATATTGTGTAGTTGGGGTAGTATCTGTTGATACTCTTGATACCTTTCCCTTTAATGAAATTAGCCCAAATGTGTCCACGTCGGTCCAACCCTGTTGGCATATTATAGAAATATAAACGTAATGCATAAATAATCAAGTTGATTACTGTGAATGGAATAAGGGAATGGCATTTAATAATTTAATAAACTATTTTTATGGTCGTGCTTAAGTAAGCTAAAGCTACTCTATATGCCTATTCACTATCACTATTGAGCTTGTGTCATCCAATTATTAAATTTAATAATATAATTTTAACTGACTTTCGATTTTCATTTACAATTGTTACATGTTTCTATTTTCGAGATTTTTTTTTGTAAGTATGTATTGAAATTCAAGTGTTAGGGCAAGGTAGTCAAGTATAAGTAGTATTGCACGAAGCACTCAATGTACAACTACTTTTTGAACAAGGATGATAAATACCAGTGGTGGTGGGAGAATGTCCATCATGTTTTATTTTAGCACTCTTGTACTTTAAATATTCTGTTAGTTGCACACTCGCATAATAATAATAATAGTATGCACTGCAGTGTGATATCAATTCCTGGCCAGATTTGTTGCTAAACTTTGGTGGGTAGAAGAGTCTATATAGTTAATGTCAATAGTGTGGGAATACTTTTGTGTGTAGTATGATGATGTGTTAGGTTAGTAGGTATATAGACTTTCGCATATATAATATTATTATGACGGCTTGCTTGCGTAAGAACCAGAAATACCAAGGAAGATATTTGGGCTTTATAGGGGATGCTGGCAATTAGGTTCAACATTGCATTCGGCTGCTGAGGAAATAAGTAATTACAGGTGAGTGAGGAATGGTAGTGTGGATTGTGGACCTGGGGGATAAGCGCCCTCACTTGTAAAACATCTTTCTGTCTTTTTTCACAGTTCTCGGTTTTAACCCTTCCATTTCTGCCGTCTTGAGCCGAGGTGACTCTGACTCTGAAAATGTCCTTCTACACACGGATTTTTAATGAGATATGCACAGTTGGGTCCATTTCCTGCCATAATTCCAAGATTCAGACTCATTTAGATCTTAATAGAATTAATAATGGTTTGTTATATTTAAATAAATAAAAATTAAAAGTATTTGGTTTGGTTTTTGCCATGAAAAATGTTTTTTTTTTTTTTTACATGTTTGGACTAGCCTTTAAATCCTGTACACTTTCCCTTCCTAATCCCATCAAACTGATTTTAAGTGAGCATGTAGAATTGCATGACTAAATTGTATTTTAGTATTTATATATTTTTTAGAGAGGTCTGGATTTAATTTAATAAAGGAATTCTTTTAAAGTTAACTATAGTATAAAATATGACTAGGACATGACTGATGACACCACTGAAGACAATATTTCTATAAGTTACATGCATATCATACAGTTCTATATTCATGGCTTTAGACTTTAGAAGATCAATGAAATCAATTGATTTTGTATTATAAATAATGGAAAAAGTTATTAAAACTTAATCCGTCTTATTTATAACCTGGACAGAAACAGGAATTCTTAAAATTACACTTTAATTTTAATTATGCGCAAACAAAAGCTATTCGTTTTTCGATGAATTTAACAAAAAAAAAATTAATTCAATCAGTGCATATATTCTTTGGAATAAACTCTTTGCATAAGTAAAGTTAAGGAAATTTTTGGGAAAAGTTGAGATTTCATTTCTTTAAGAGCATGGTGTGAGCTTTTTGCAAGGTGAGAAGTGAGATCATGTAAAATTCTAAAGGCGGTAACAGTGTTTTGCTTTCTCGTGTAAAGGTAGACAAAACTATCCCGACACACAATTCACGAGTTGAACCTCAATCTTAAATCATCGCATTATCGGTTATCGAAATATACAATATCTGTTTTAAAATAAGATAAATCCAGCATCTAGATTTAAGATCCCAGCCCTATCATAACCCCATTTAACGCTACTACTAATGAATCTAAAACGGGTATTTTTAAGTACCGGGCTTAATTTGGTTCGACGTGGGCAAAGAAATAATGAAACTCTCTTTGTCCCCGTAGGCCAATCTGGCCGTCAGCAGATTAACTTCGAAAGGTCATATGTTTCTGAGTATTTGGACAAGAAAGAAGATATTTCCTTTGGTGATCATACGAATATCGATAAGAAGTATCCTACCGACCTGTACTCGTCTATATTTCCTTGGAAATCTCGAGCAGAATTTCATGAATCCCTTCTTCAGCAAATCGTACATAACCAAGGTTAACTGACTGCATGATTTACACACAGTACTTTCTGATACTTTTAAAAGAATAAATTTTTTTTTTAAATCTTAGACGGATTAGTAGCGATCAACAAGCCTTTCGGTATCGGAGTAAAAATCAAGGTCCATAAATATAGCAGAGATGACCCTCGGTCCCAAACTAATTCTCATTTAAGGGGGATCGGAACATCAAATTACACACTGCAAGAAGCTATTCCCTTTCTGAGAGACAATTTGCAGAAACCAGATTTAGTCCTTGTTAAAAGCACAGAAAGGTAATGACTATAATTTTTAAGACTAGTCAAATATATTGTGATTCAATTCAATATATTGGGTTTCTAACTTTGATTACAGGATGTCTTCAGGATTAGCTATATTTGCCGATAATGAAAAAGCGGCCATAAAATTTTCTAACATTCTGAAAATATCCAAAGGACTGTCTCATGCCGATCCGCTATACAAATATCATGTCGTCAGCGTTGGAGTTCCGTACACCCAAGAACTATCTCATCAAGAAAGAGTTGGCCTGCAATTGAAATCAAGCCCATTAGCTGATTTTAAGCAGGTTTGCCATTAAAAATAAACGATGTACTAAACAATTTCAAATTTCTTCTATCAATTAGTAATTTCGATCGGCCCCAACACCTAAAATTTACATTACTTAATGTATTCATAGACAATTACCTCACTAAACCGTTTGAAACTGAGAAAAAAAGATTTCAGTGTAGACAATGCTTTATTTTAATTCTGATTCTGTGCCTTTGTTTTAGCCTGTCATCAGTCGACAATTTTCTAAGAACTCCGTCAAAAACAAAGACACAATACCAGTTCATGTTCGAGTGAATATTCTTTGTAAGTCTAAATTAAAAACGACACTGCTCGAAATTCAGACTAGTACAGCAAAATGGAACTTTCTACGTATTTATGCTGCGGATATATTACTCCCGATTCTTGGAGACCATTTGTATTCAGGCCGAATCAGAACTATCATGGGCTTGGCGACCAAAATTGACCCCAGTCATTTGACTCCGGGTTCATCAGAGCAGGTTTAAACTTTGATTACTCTTTTACTTTTCCTCTCACTGACTAATACTAGTAACTAGAACTAGACAAAATATTATACAGTACTTAACGACCTTATGTTATGCAATAGAAGCTTGAAATACCACAGCTACGAGCGTTGGGATTTCGAGAACAGAAAGATAGTATTCTCATACCACCGCATGTTCACTTGTGTTCTTTAATATTGAAGAACTACCTGGGTAAAGGAAGGTCACTGGAGTTGCAAGCGCCCTATCCCGATCATTTTAAGTGGACATGTGAGAAACTTGGACTTTATTAGCCTAGTCAAGGACAAGAGTTTATACAATAAAATGAATTTTCGTATATAAAACAAAGGGAATCGATTTTTTGACAAAATTGCGTTTGCTCATCTTATGCTTCGATAACATGATGGAAATACTACAAATTACACTTCTTCTGCAATTTGCATCTCATCGTCGGACTCGTGAATTTCTTCCACCATTTTCTGTTGTTGTGCTTGAAGAAGTCCAGCAGCAGGAGATCGAATAAATGAGATACCCCGTTGGACTTCCTTGGTGTCCCTCTCCTTGTCCATAACTTTAGCCTTCTTCAATCTCTGAATGATAAATCTTCCACTTCGCTTCTGTCGGATTACCTCAACTTTCTTCATCGCATCAACTGTTAATTTCAGACAAATCATAAATAATTCATTAGACCTCATAAGTCAAAACAATCATTCAGAGATGATGCAAGTTGAAAGACAGCGGATTGTTACGTACCAGTCTTCAGCCACAGATCTCGGTCATATTTAACGGGAACATTCCTCCTCTTCTCAAACTCAAAGGAAGGATCCACGGCCAATTCTTTGCCAGCAGATTTACGGAATGCCTTAGTCCATCTGACCTTCCTGGGGTTCTTCTTCTTCTTAAATGCACTGTGACATTTCGATCGACAGAATTTGAAAATCTACAAAACATGCAGAAAAATTAGCTAAAAGTTAACCTTTCAATTCATATGTTTTCTATAAGAAGTTCATAAAATTTGAAATTGGACCCTTTTATAATACTACTTAATATTCTAGTCGCTGCAATGCAGACAAACTTCCGAACTTAAAAAAAACATACAAAACACAGCTCTAACTAATACCTTAGAGTCATTTCTGACGAAGCAAAGCCCATGTCCAGGGTATACAGGGGATGAGCAGAAATAGCACTTTTCAATACGCATTTTGATCACTAATTACTTTGAATTTGTTTTAGGAAACTAATTAAAAGATTAATGATGAATTCACTTCAATTCACACACGTTCTCGTCGTCCTCTGTATTCCTCACCCAACCTGCACACGCTTGAAAACTTCAATTGTCCCGGCATTGACTTGCAAAGTTTTGGATTTAGGGAAGTTACAAAAACACTTCAGTAGATGATGCGACAACCTCCTTGGCTGAGGTAAATTTTCCCTAGTCTCTTCGTTCATTTTGCTTTAGGTTTTTACATTGCAGTAGTTTCAATGAAAAACTAATCTTAAATATATATTTTTTAATGGTCAAAAGAACTTCGTTTGGTTAATGTATCAAAGATGAAATTTATACACTATTTATTACACTCTTTTTAAGGGTAGATTTTTAAAGAGACAGGATTATTATTCCTACTAAAAATATACATGAAGATTTTCTCAGCATAAGCTTCACACAAGTCATGAAAAGATAGTAAGAATTTTATTTCATTCCTTGAAATGGAATAAAAATATTCGATAGAATACAGAAAATCAAAAATTAGTGGAACATTTATAAGCTTACAAGGATAATCTCATATTATATGCAGTGTGCACTTTGAAACCACCCAATTCTTTTTAAAATACTGCTTAAAATTGTAATAGTAAGAAAAGAAATTACAAATTAGAATTTCTCAATGTTTTTTACACAGTCTAGATCCTTCCTGTCATTAAATATTTTCGTGAGGAAAATGCCACAAGTAAATGGAATTGTAGGACTCCCTCGAGTTAAGCTTAAGACAAGATACGAGTCCTGGATTTTGAAATATCACCTTAGAAGACTTTGAGAAGCTTGATATAAATGAGCTGTTGAGTAGTAAAGAAAAGTAGTTGAAGTTAAGAGGAAGAGAGATAATGATGATATTAAGGGGGTGTCGATTTTCGGATATTATTTCTCATGAGAGAGGGTGAGAATGGCTTAGGATTCAGATAGTTTGTCGTGACTGTCAAGTATAAGGCCCTAGATGAGATATAATAGTAAGTTTTTCATTTCAAGAGAGTCGACTGAGGAGGGTAATTCAGTGTCTAAACAGGAGGACTTCTTTTTGATATTTAAAAAAGAGAAGGAAAGGAATATGAAGTGAACCGAACGGGTAAAAAGGCATGAGAGATGAAACAGAATATTATGAATACATAAAGGATTCTATATCCCCCTATTACTAGGACATTATACTCCTTCATCTGTGAATAAAAGACTTTTCTCCGTCTTTCTCCTGTCTTAATTAGAGAGAAAAATCGAGTGACATGGGCCTAATGCCTTGGAAAAATCGTTCCTCCTTCCCATTGCCATCATCCAAAAGACGATAAAGGATATAGTACCAACTACTTTCTTACTAATGTTGCTAATGCATGCGGTAATAATGTAAATCCGAATCCTGTCACACCACCCGCAGTTTATAATCTGTACATTAGTGCATCAAACGTTTGGGACTTTTTATGTTTGAAAAATTACATTTCAAGCAACCAACCACAATCTATACTACATGGCTCTACTACACAAATATACTACTATCTTGTTAAAGTTAACAATGGTACTATGATTGTTACAACGTTTGATTACAATTTTATTTATACCTATATCGATCATGTAGGATGGGAGTATGAAAGCCTTGAGTAGGGTTTGAAATAGATTATTGTTTTTTCTATGTTAAATATAGAGAAAGTAGATTAAAAGCTTTCTATGAAAGTCAAACAAACTGATGAGGATGGACTGGTAGTTGGGGATCTGATTTGTTGACTACGCTCACCCTTCCTTGCTCTCCTCTCTCTGTTTGGCATGGGACAATTTGAAAGATGAAAGGTCTTGAGTCCACAAGGGATTTGAATTTGAATTTGCAAATCAGAGAATGAATCTGAATCGAGCTAGCTGGATATAATAATATAAGAGGCGAAACTAGAGCAAGATGGATTGATGAGGTTGGGGCATTGCCTGGTATATGTTGGATCGTTGAATAGAACAGACTGAAATGAGATGAATGGATGCATTCCTATTGGATTTATATTCATCCCCTTTGGTTTCTTCTTTTCAAGGCAAATTTAATTTGTCACGGCCTATGAAACCGACAGCGGGATGATTCTGTCATAGGTACACAAGTTATATCTATCGATGGAATGGATGGAACATTGAAGATTTCCCCTTTTTCTCTCTCCGCAAAATTATTTGTCCTCTGATTCATAAAACCACTTTTGGTCCTATGCAAGGAAGCGGATCCATTTAATTATGGTAAAACGCTTGAGTCGTCAAAATGATCCGATTTCTTTTACCCCGATCCTGGCAAAGGTTCCCGAATATGTCGACGCTCCAATTGCCCTATGAATTGAGTAGATCCACCCCTGACATTTGGACTGAAACCTTGTATAAAAGAGTATAGAGTTAGATACTGTTGATAAGAGGATATAACTACCGGGCCATTGCTCCCGGTTTATAGAATAAAAAGTTGGGCATACACATTCTTAAAAAGTGACACATAAAAAAGCCTCGTTTTACGATGGAAAGCATGAAAATAGTATATAAGTGGGAACCGAAAATGCAATTTTTTCACAGGTTCTGGTCCATGACTTTTATATACCACTTCTAAAAATTCGATTAAACTGGAGAATTTTAGGTGCAAGGGGGCATTTCAGCTTTCTTTGTAAGTGATAAGGTTCTCTTGATTTCATACTCTTTTGACATCAATTTAGATTCCCTACTAGCTTCTAAAAAACTTTTTTTCAAATTCTCAACTACAGGACAACTAATAATTATTTTTAGGGATCATTTAGTGTCACGACGAATGACCATAGATCTCTACATTTAATTTCTAGTTAGATAAGCTTAAAAGTAGTTTTTCACAAGTAGATACTCAAGCCCAATATATACAAACTAATTTTAAGTGGTAGATGTCGGTTAGTCTTTTGATATTATGAGGGAGGACATAAGATTTGACATGTTGAGAGTTGGTAGTGTGTACGTATGGTATTTGAGCAGATTCTTACGAAAAGTGGTGATCGCCCGATCCTTAGTACTTTATTAGATTTAGTGACATTTGATGATAAATGTGTTTACGATTTCACCTGAATTGATAAAATCCAGTGGGTGGGTGTTGTTGTTGCTGCGTTGTTGATGAAAACAAAATGTTGAATGAGTCTTCAAGGGAATAATCAAAGTGCTGTTTCATTCTCTTATCTTTTGGAAAACACAATATTATAGTTATTTTTCTTCCTGTGTCATAAACAAGCCGCGACCGCTTTGAAGAAATAGTCAATCTTATTGTTACATATGTTCTCAAGAAGTGATGACATTTTATGACAAAACTAGGGGCTGACAGGCCCGTCGAGCGGGCCACACATTAATAAAATTTAAATCATTTGGCAAGCGCGTTAGAAC
>JAQFYM010000937.1:0-44894 GCA_034694785.1 Agrenia bidenticulata
AGAGAGTTATCGTGATGACGGACAGACAGACGGACACTGACATGATCCTATAAGCCCTTGGAGTCGGGCTAAAAAGCCGACTTTAAGCGATTAAGAAGTGTGTGACCAACAACCTCGGGGACCAAATCATATGACACCAATACTAGTTAACAGTTAACAATAAGAATGTTCTAGATTGCATTCAAAAGGTCATTTGATGAGATGATTAACAATAAAATTTTGATGAGGGGATCCAATTGTGGTATAAAAAATATTCTAAAGCCTCGTCCCATGCTTGTACTCCTTGTACCTACAAACCCGAAAAATTCTAAAGGATCGGACGGACCTCATGAAATTAACCCGTCCAGGTAGACAGAGGGGGTTGATACGTGTTTTGAGATGATGCCTTATGTGATGATGGGAATCAGGTGTGCTGGGTCACAGGGTCATTATCCATCCAGTCAACCATCTAATATAATACTCGTTAAGCTTACATCAAAATGATGTTGGCCATGTAGGCAAGAGAGGAAAAGTTAGTGGCAATGAGGGTTCGTTTCGTGATGATAGGATTTGATGGCTCCTTTCCCCATCGTCATTACATTTACATTTACAACAGCAACTCAATGCAATTTCCACAACTTTTCTACAAAGGAATCCAATTTCTTATTTTACTGTTAATCCATACAGGTGAACACTCACCACTAAGCAAATATATTTTCACTCTGCCTTTTCGGCGTACCAACCCGTTCCTGGCTGGTCTTCTTGTGCTTGTCTGTGTAGTATCGGTTCTGGTTTATGAATATAAATCCCCGTAATAATAATGTGCTCTCTGAGGATTGTTTAAGTATTGAGACTTCGAGACAGGGAATTGGATAGAGTATCATAATGCTAGGATGATAAGCTTGAGCAAGGGGCAATATCAGCTTGGAGTTTTGCATGATGATGACGATTAGTTGAGCGAGACTGACACATATCATCATCATAAACAAATAATAATGATCAGTGGGAAATGAGCTAGAGGAATATTCCTTCATGTCAGCATTAACATGTGCAAAATTTCCCATTAGCTTCTTCTCCTATTATATCCAATTTCTTACGGAACAAGTCCAAGTCACGAAGGACCAGTGCCGATGAGTATGTTGGATGCATGTTATCGCTCTGCGGCCTTATATGGGATCATCCCATACGCACTGCCACATCATCAAAGCCAATAAACTTACTATACAAAACAAACACAATTAATCCAAGGTGGAGGGAAAGCAAATTAAGCTTGATCATTTCATTTGTAAATAAATAGAATGGAAGAATCAGCCAAGTCAAGCTGTCATTTTATATGGAAATATCCTCTCGGGTTTCTGCAATTGTTCCTTCACTTTCAGCCATGTCATCATGTCATCAGTCATTTGTACTAGATTGGAGAAAGCACGAAATAAGACTACAATGTGGGTTTATTTTATGCTTCTTTATAATTACGATACGACATGTTATCTGTAATCAAAGCTAAAAAATCCTTACAAAAATAAGATCAATTAATCAGCATCAAATCTTCGTGTTCCTTAAAATTGTGATAATAATTTTAGACTTGTATTTAATTAGAAAATCTTGTAAACAATTCCGTTTTATTTTTGGTTAAAGAGGATGATAAATTACTACACTGGGTATAGGATAGGAGGAATTTGCGTCCATACTTTAAATTAAATCAATCAAATAATTAATACGATAATTTATCCATTATCCTCTTAACTTAACCCTACTAGTAGTAATCGTAGGGATAACTATGCTAACCTAGTTGACTTTTATGGAGCAGTGACATGTAAGGCACCCGGTCAACTGGACGACAGAGCCTTTCTGACACTTAACACCCTATTGATCACATCCATAATGCAATGGTATCTTGGTAGAAAGGTAAACTATATGCATTTTGATTTGATAACAACTTACCCGTGGAAAATTATACCATAATTTAAGATTTTAATATTCCTATTAACTTTTCGTAACTCACTGTAGAACGACTAAGCTTAAAACAAGATTAGTGAGTTATCTCTTCTTACCTGCAGTAACTAAAGATAAGTTTAGTATGAACGATCGAGGTAGGTTTGCTACTTCTATTTGACTACATACAAGCTACTAAGTACTGTGTTTGGATCACTTTATAACATGACTAAATGATCATGACTCGGCGTGCCTCTGTCTCGGTCTGGCTTTAAATTTCTAAATTACACAAAAACAATCCAATAGTCCTTTACAACGAGATATTTACAACCCCATCCACCTCCGCTGCTCTCGCTACAAATTCTACCCGAGTTCTTATACAAATAATTTAGGCTTTTAGTATTCTCAAAGTTATAAATAGGCAGTACCACCTACATAATACTAAATGGAAATAAATAGAACTATTATGCGCTGTAAAGCATACATCTAAGTTTTGCGGTTTCGTTCTTTAGGGCACATAGCTCAAATCGTAATTTCAGGTTTTCCTGCTCCAAAAATGCGGCTCGAATGGCGATTTCATCCTCTTTGGCTCTCCGAGCATCTCGGGATCTTTTGGCTGCTTCATTGTTTTTTCGTCTCCTTTCCCAATATGCCTCATCCTTCATCTATAAAATAAATAATATTGATATTATAGAGCATGTTGAATCATTTCGATCCAGGAGCGTTGATCATCTACAACAGATAAAAACTCGACGCACCTGTTGTTCAGATTTCCCTAAGCGAGACTTCCCATGAGCGAGATCATTTTCCGGAGAAGAGTCAGCCAAAGTCGAGTCATTTTCTATCGACATTGCAAAGGTGTGACCTTCATTTTCATTCGACGAGTCTGATTCTCCGTGGCCACTGCCACCTTTCTGTCCGACTCGACGGGTTCTTCCTAATTCAGATGAAGCGAGCATTTGTTTCCGGAACTCAGCATACGCTTGATTTGACTGTTGATGAAGCAGTGCCTCTGTACCCCCTGGTGCAGGTCCCATCGGAAGACCATATAGCCCTACAGATGAGAAGGTCATCGGGTCCTTTGGATAAGCCTGTTTAAAATATTCATAGACATATTTTTAATTCCCTTGTATCAAGATGCCCCAACTTTTAATAATCAATAACCACGAAGGTAATAGATTAAAATCAAAACATGTCCACATACCTTAAATGGTCTCGTTGCCCGAGCTTTGTTAGCAGTGGTCCCCCCATTCGGCATATGCATTTGGGCTGAAGACGAGTAATGATTTCCTCCAGGGCTTGGGTTGGCAGTGGCAATTGTAATAGGATGAGAAAACAATGCTGCGGAGGTCTCCAAACTCATAGGAAGACCTGCACCGGTAGGCCCTGCCGCTTGGTTAAGGACGGGACTAAGACTGGGACTGAATACCCCGTTCCCCCAGGGGGAGAAACTAAGAGGATATGGAGTTGTACCATTTCCACTGGCAGCAAACATACTAAGCCCTGCATTGGATACCGGTACTGGAATGGTTGCAGGTCTAGGAGACTGAAGGAAGGTCGGCGGGTGCTCCATTGAAGGTGACAAGGGGGAAGAGGTCAAGCTCCCCCTTGATTCTGACTTGGACCATACAGAGCTGTTGGAGGAAGGTGACTCTTTTGACAAGTTCAGAGCAGTTGCTCCCAAATCTTCGTTAATTGATGGAGATTTCATACTCAAAATATTTCGAAGACGACTTGAAGGGGACTCAGATAACTCTCGTGGTGGGTCGTCAAGCTTAGCTTTTTTTGTGGAGAAGTCGATGGGTGACTCCGGCTCAGGGCTGCTG
Organism: Agrenia bidenticulata; assembly: GCA_034694785.1. Classification (NCBI taxonomy): domain Eukaryota; kingdom Metazoa; phylum Arthropoda; class Collembola; order Entomobryomorpha; family Isotomidae; genus Agrenia; species Agrenia bidenticulata. The sequence goes on from JAQFYM010000937.1 coordinate 3,738, forward strand.
CTACAGTGGCGGTTATTATTAATATTTGAAGTATTGCTGTTCTGACTGTTCCGATGACGTTGGGAAATGGAACCACCGAATCCAACTGCCGAATGAGCCTGTTGAAGTGAAAAAGCGGAATTGATTTGATTCATCAACCCCTGGGTGGCCAGATTGGAAAGGGGTGACGATGAGGATTGAGTTTTTCCTGGAATTTGCATCTGGCCAAGAATATTGAATCGAACGGGTGCCAGAAGATCTGAAGAGATCATGTTATTCCCACCATCGCCTTCACCTTCACCTTCACGTTTTATGCTAGGGGATCGACTTGATCTTATCTCTTCATTGTTTTTGAGTCGATCCAGTTTCCTCTCTCCGGCTCGTGTCGTGGCCATTATCTGTCTGAAATTGAATAAATTATATATTGATTCAGGATGTTCCACTATATTGAGAGAATTGAGACAGATTGGCTATCATCCCCTTCCATTTCAATGCCACAAACGCCAAAAGTGTAAACACTAGTGATGAAACTGTTCGGAAGGATGCGAGAATAGGGAGAGGAATGAAAATCTAACATGGCAGTTGCAGTGGAACTTAAGGCCTGGCGTGTGTCTCTCTCTATTTATTCCATTGTTGGAGATCTTTTCAATGAATGAAATACTAAAAGATCTTTCTACCTACTTCTCTTTCCCCATTGTAACATTTAAGGTCTAATACTATCTGCTATAATCTCAAGAACCGTAGCTATTTTTTTTGTAAAATCCCTGCACCTTCTAACTAAGTTTTAACTGTAACTTAGTTTGTATAGTATCAGTAACTTGGGGGTTCGGCTTCACTGTTAGAAATAGTAGAAATACACGAGAAATTCATTACCTAACAACTCGTGGGAGTCAAATGAATTTGTTGTTATTTCGAAAATTCCGATAGAGGTGAGATTGTGTTTGGGGTTCGAGAGTCTTGTTGCGTGAACATGGTCGCCTTACTTTCTCTGTCTTTTCCTAATGTTATGCAATAAGGAGAGCCAATAGGACTAACTGCTTATAGTAATGTAGGCGTGACGTAACTGCAAGGAGTGGATCTGGATCAGTATAATCACATCTTTCACATAACAACTTACAACTCGAGCACCACCACCAATCCCAATCTGATTCCTGATTTTTGACTCTCCAGACTATTTTACAAAGACTGGCTAAAAGTTGAACAACTTAGTTATCCAGTATTGATGTCTGTATTGTTTGACAACATCAAAAAAACGGAATAATTTCTACGAATTAGGTTTCCAAATTGAGAAGTTCACTTCGAGATTGATTGAGAGGAGTATAGTTGCTCACACAATCTAAATAACAGACGGACTGACACCTGACTAAAACCTTATCCTAACTTTTCAACCCTTTCGGTCCGGTTGGGCTTGAAATCGGGGAAAGTTCCTCTCCTACCTGAAGTTTCTATGGACTGTCTTATGAATGCAAATCCCACCCTCAAAATTCCATCAAGTCCAATCCGTTCGATTATGCACAGAGAGATAAGCCCCCTAATTCTCTTGATATGAAACGATAGGATTTACATATGCATGGGCCAAATGGCCAACTCCAATCAAATTCTTACATAGACCGAGTTCTGAGAAATTTTGATTGAAGTACTTGCCAAGAACAGTAAGAGCATGAAAATATTTTCAGAACTTGCGGAATAAATAAATCTTAATACTAATGAGCCAATAGAATGTTTAGAAAATAAGCCGAAAAATAGTTCATAACCCTTAAACCTTACTTGATCTTAGAAACAGAGGAAGAGTTTCAACTGGTTAAAGAAAATTTCCAAAAAAAAAATATCATATAGCACAAACTTACCGCTAATGAATGTCAAGTCCTCAAAGTGACAATTTCAGGCTCAAGATAGTGAACCAGAGGGGGATGATAAATGATCCTATTTTGAGTTCAGCAATCCTCAATGTATAAACAAAATGTCTCAAGTTCCCACACTCTTACACTTTTAGAGACTTCAAGGCACAAGTAAACTTTAGTAAATTATTACTCCTTCGCAATGGTTCTGACTGACTCCCTTCGTAATACTTTAGAAAGGGTTAGCTAAAGTTGTCTAACAAGTAACAAGACGTTGTCTAATGAGTTGACCACAAATGACTCCAACAAACTAACCAAATGTGGAGATCGGACTGAGCCAGAATTGATTACCGGAGCAAGAGTCCAGAGGGTTGGTTACTTTCGGCTAAGGTCTATCCGCCCAGAAATGGCCCTACCTCATTCCCATAACAGACCCACACAGTTCTATAGTTCCATCACATTATATTATAGTCACGAAAAGTACCCCAAAAAGTGGTAAAATGACGCCCAGTGATCCCTTTTCTATTATGTGAGACTACTATGAACATATTATACCATTCATTCACCCCAAGCCATAATCCGTGAGGGAAACGATAGACCATAATAGCAATAGTAATGTTAGTATGTATCTTCCGATTTGGAAATCCATCGTATCATCCTACTCAACAATGCACAACATTTACATCCAGATTACCCTAAATCTCAATGCATATTATATTATATCTTGGGGATTGTAATTTCTCCATGTACTTCCAAGAAGCTATGAGAGAGAAGTTCAAACCATTAGACATTGCTGCAGACAGACAAATAAAAGAATAATGGAGAGGAAACGAGAGAAAAAAGAAATAGAATAATGCACATGTATAACAGTCGATGGCTTATCTGCGATAAGCTTCTTTTTACGAATCCCTACAATTCTCTACCGTGCGTCTTATCAATTCTTTTGTCCATCTCGCACAATCATATCGTAATCAAGGATCGACTCCTTGTTGTTTATTGTGGTTTTTGTGTTTTTGAATAAGCATTGTGTTTTGAATAATATTGAGGATCAGTGTAAGACAACTTTTGATTCGTAAATTTAAATAGAATAAAAATGATTTGTAGGATTCATTGAGTAATTTCTTGGATTTTGATGTATAGATTTCCTTTAGTCAATTAGTTTTTATTCTTTGTTTGGTAATTAAGGTCGGGGAAATTTAGTACACAAAAGGATTGTCGCCGACTTAAGGAGTTTATTGTGAATTTATTAACTTGACCGGATGCGCTTACCATTGAATGTGAAAACGTATTTGGATTGTAATTTGTAATGTTTGATATTCTTTAGTTTTCTTTAGAGCTTCCTTTTGGAAACGGAATCTTTAGTTGAAAGGATGGATTTAAATTACAAGAAATTATCATATTTTTACATAAGCTATTTTGAATCTAATCAATTGATGTAGAGGCTTTAATAGGTTTACAAAAGATTCAAATCCTTCTTCGGCTGAATTTTAGATGGATTATTCTTTTAAGATTTAGTTGCAAATTCGTAAATTTAAAATTATGGCATTTGTGAATCTTGATGACGTAAAATTTTAATGAAATTCAGGGCTTTTTTTCAAAATTTGAATCGATCATGAATAGATCGTAAAAATTGTTTCAAACAAAATCGTAAAACATAAATTAAATTATGTTTTTTTACTGTATAGATTTTGGTATGTAACTTAGAAAGACCAATATTTCCACTTTATTTGTTATGCATAACTTTGAAAACACTGTTATTTTTAGACAATTAAAACCATCATAAAACAAAACAAATCGTTCTCGAAGAAAATTAAAATTTCAGTTCAAAATCGGTTAATCTAATATAAGTTAATTAAAACAGATGTATTGAAAACGAATGCTAAATAAATTTGGGAGCATTGATATCAGAGAAGCATTAATGTCCTAGAGATTAAATTGATGAATTCAATTGAAAAAGTTTTTTTTTCTTTGACTTAGAAATTATTGGCTGCTGACATGGTGACTTTGAAGTCGGATGTGCTCTTCAGTTCTTTGCAACGTGAGGGATTTCAACAGAGTTACAAATCACGCATGTCGATTTGGTAATCAACTCTGTGAATCTTTGAAACTCACGGTCAATAAAATTCCATGGCTTATCCGACATAAGATTTATTATCAGAGGTCGTCAGAGGAGCGTTTGCAGCTTATATTGTTAGCTCATGATGATCATCCAGATCAATCAATTGATAACTTATAGTTCAACAATTCATTCATGTGTTTCATCAAAATTTCCTTGTAGCTACGATTGTTGCGTCTTGATTTCTTCATCAAAGTTTTGGAAAATTGTATTACGTACATAAACTCCGCAAGTTTAACATCCTCCACTGGGTGACCTCCCTCCACTGACATTGCCAATGACAAAACCGACAAACTCTTTAAAGAAAGCCATCTGAACTGTATTATCAACCTGATTCTATGTAATCCAGTAAGTTAAATATGATATCTACAAGTCCCAACCTTTTCTTGACCTCTAGGTAACTCCACCCACGGTATTTATGAACTTCCAGTAACCAATATACATCCGTTCGAAATTCTTCACAAAATCCCACCGAGTCAAAAAACCAGACCATTCTCCTTAATTAGTTCACTTCCAGATCAATAAAACGTGACGAATGTCTTCCCGTTTCAACCCTCAAATAAAATATCGATTATGTATTCATCTGATCAGATGACCTAACCTGATAAACCGATGCATACATGCATAACATTATATTCAAACATCTAGCGTCAACACCTTCTAGTCTTATATGATTCGCCGAAAAGTTATTATCTTGTGTGCCCGGTTTTGATAGTGATGGTCACTATTAAATTTAAATCTCGAAAAACCTTTGAATATGACTAAATGTATTCTGTGTCAGTTGTGTAGTACAACCATAAAATTAGATATAGAATACAAGATGAATTATATTGAAACTGTCGATATGCATGCATTTTTTTGTAAAAACAGTCAACGAATAATTAAGCACATGTCAAATTGAACCGTTATATTTATATTTATCTAAATAATGAAATTGCACATGCATTTAATATTTTCAGAAAGTTTTTACTTTATAATATTAATATACGGGAGCAACTGCAACCTTGATTTATAAATTAAGGCTAGGATTAATAATCAGGGACGTATTTTTCGAAAAGTTCAAGTGAAAGGGAAGATAAGATCGCAGTCATTAAGTTTACCCTATCAATATTTCTGATCCTTTTCAGTTTACTTAACACTATTTTAGTTTGATTTTGTTTGTTATGCATGAAAAAAGTCTACTACCTGTGTACACACAACAAGGCTAGAAACCTATAAAATAAGCCTTGATCATCTAAAATCATGCTTTTATTTCAAAAGGTTAAAGGACTCTATTCTCATTCTGTAATGATGAATAATGAAATGAACAAACGTGTGGAAATAGACAGATTGCTCTGTCCCAGCCTCCTCGTCCGCTCGTCATATGAATGTCAACTTTACTCAACCCTTTATAACTATTATCAAAATCCATTCTATTTTGGTTTACGAAACGAAAATCAGCAACAGCAGCAGAAGCGGCTGGCTTTTAAGGCCTATGCAGTAGCACTCCGTCCAGGTCCAGCTCAAAGAGACAGATGACAATTCTTGCATAAATGAGGAAATCAACATTCATCTATATCTTTACACGTCCATCAGTCCATGATGGAAACCAAGGGCTTCCTCTTTCAATTACCCGTCTGTCCACTAAAATCCCTCGAATATGGAGGACTTTACTACATTTACAATACAAAATTCCGTATATGTTCATTTGGATGGGAAATTTGGAAATATTATATTCAAACATCCCGAAAAATAGGGAGAAGGATGACTAACGTAGATGTTACAGACGGCTATTATAATTCAGATGAAGGGTTAGTTAGTTAGTCTGGATGTGATTATGTATATGTTGTGTTTGAATGATGATGAGGGTGGTGAGGAAGAGGTTAGGCCGAGTTAGCTATGGAGTTCAATAGCTCCGTTTTTGGATATCGTCCCTTCCGTGTCTAAATATAAACGAATTCATTCAACCCTTTGGCTTCATTGTTGATTGTTACATTTTGTGGATGCCACACACTGGACACACGGACTTATGGATGAGTTCAACCTCACATCAGATAGGATGAACACAAACGTAATACCCACTCCTCTTAACAATGACATTTGTCCGATTTGGGGCTAAAAATAGACGTTTTCAACCAAAGAGTTGACCACCCTTTTTCACCCTATCTAACATGTTATGCATTCATTTTACAAACTCTCTGCATTGTTATCATGGCTCAGTATGACCCTTTCTTTTTAAGGTGGAAGTGGTGTTAGAAATATCTGCGTCTCCAGTTAACTGACACTGCAGTCTTAGAAAATAAAGTCGTAAGAATCATAAATTTCAACCTTTTTTGGAGTTTTTTGGACAAGCTACCTACCTATGTGTTAGAATATGTAATTTAGATGAAAGATAAGCCGTTCTGGTAATTCGTCGCAGCTAATATCTTTAAAATGGATTTAGGATTCATAGGCAAGATAAATGGTATGGTGTGTTAAGTAAAGAAAGGCTCCTCTTTATTTCTAGAGTTTAAAAAAGCAATGAAACTAGAATTTCAATACTCAACGAACGACTACCAAAAACAGAAAAGACTCGAACGAAACTGAAAAATTTGAGTATTCCTAAGACTAAATTATTAGTCATCAAATTCGTAATACCAATGTACCGTACTTTAGCGGAAGGTCAGCGTACAGAATATGTACAAACTTACCCACCTTGAAAAGCAGATGGTTCATAATATCGATTGTAAGAGACAACTCTTAAAATAAAATACAAATTGCTGGACAAATGCAAATGATCCGAGGCTCCATGCAATTCTATAGGATACAAGTCTATTAGATGTGGATTGTAGGGGAAATTTTCATTTAATCACTGATTTAAAGAGGACTGGACGTCAGGAGTATTATACTGAATATTTGAGATAACCAAGGCTTCTTGGAGAACGACCGCACTCTTCTTTGTTGCATAAAATATCTATTCAGGAAGGTAAGATAACACCACTTGTATTTCAAATGATCCAAACATACATGAATGGAAAGCTGGCTTCATTGTTAGCTAAATTTAGATGGTTGGATGTGATAACAAAAGGCAACATTAACACTAGGTGACCAGATCAGAGGTCATTTTTTGTTCCCGGATTTAGAACACCTTGTGGTCACATTATTAAAATGACCTCCACGTATGACATATGGTGAAATGGTCACACACTGTTTCCAACATGAATGAAATAAGTCCTCTCACCTGAGCTCCTACTGAGTGTCGGAATCCCTCAATCCTTCCTCTTAAGACATAATAATTTCCAGTTCAACCAACTCACAAGTGATCCTTCAAATTGTACCTTAAATGAGACAAATCCGCTTTCCAACCCAAAGGTCTACCAGGTCTAAGCACTCAAGGGTACTAAAAAATAAACGGACAATGCACTCTGGAGGTCCAAATTCCTCAAATTGGACACTTCTTATTTCAATTAAAACTTAATCCCTGCCTACAGTCAGAACATTCAATTGCAAAGTAATTCTCATGTGGCTCAAAAATTCGTAATCTGGCGTAACAAAATCCATCTATATTTTATTTTCAACATATTTAACTACACATCTATTTCCTATCAGTATAAATAATTTGCCTATCGCATTTTATGAAAAACTGCATATAATTATTTTTATACTTTAGTCGGTTTTATGACATGTGGCAGATCGTACTTCCCTCGGATGCATTTTAGCTTAACACCAGGCACATCTTGCAAACGTCCACATCGAACTAGGACAATGTTGTGTTCCTATGAAAAACAGATCAAAATCCATAATCTTCTCTGCAACTAGTGCAACTAAATTAAACCGAGTTAAGGGAAATCTTTAAAAAAATTTCCTACCTGTAGGTTGTGTCCAACACCAGGAATATATGCCACGCCTTCTTTTCCATTCGATAGTCTAACCAGGACACATTTTCGATTAGCTGAGTTTGGCTTTTTAGGCTTTTTTATTAGTGTTTTTAATATAACTCCTTTTAGCATTGGTTTCCCATCCAGTGGTTTCCTGGGTGGACGAAACTTCTTGTGTGGACCTGTTCTATGCATTTGCAGCAAAGTTGCCATTCCTCGGGATCCCAAAGTTGACGAGTCTGTAGACCCGGAAATCCTGATAAAAACAATGTTCAATTGAGTTGAAGTTTAAAAATCAACAATAACAAGCATCCAACGGTTTTTAGAACATTTAAAAATTTCTAAAATAGCTTGTATTAATTTTTATACATTTATACGTACGAAGTTCATATTCAAGAAATAGAAATTTACCTCAGGCTATTCTCAAGCAAACTACTTAATGAGGAAAATGAAGCAGACGCTGACAGCATTCGAATTCCTGCAGGAGACTTGGACGTTGATTCTACTTTGCAATTGCGAAAGCTTTGCGATAATATTGAGCTACCCGAAATTTCATTTACAGTCCCATATCGTACACTGGATATTACTTTAGGTAGTCCTGCAAAGTAAACAGAAAATACACAATCAATCCAATCTAGACCGTGCAATATTACATGATCGTCATGATCAATATCCAAACGTTGACCCCAAAAAATATAATAAAAACAGAGTAATAACAATAATGTTTACTCCAAATTGTGGAATTTTAATTTTATCAACGTAATCTTTACATGGAAAAAATGTGAATTTCCATTTTCATAACTATTACAAAACATACTGTGTTTCAAAAAAATGAAAATTATGATTAATTGATTATCTCAAACTATATAACTTTTGCTTTTATGTTTCATTTGCATCAAATTTCCCAATACCGGTTATAAACTACATGACTGATACGTAGATTATTTCATATTTTAAAGCCGCAATGATAATGGTCCCAAGAGATTCAATTTGTGGTTAGAAGAACTATGTCCCTTGGGTCAAAGGGACCAAGGTCAAACACTGAAGGTGTGGGCGTCCGTCGCTTAATGCCAATCTATTAAGAATTGACTGAATGGTGAATAGAAAAGGATCTGAAAAGCACGTGCCAGTCAAAACTGAATATTTTTGGAATCCTCAACATAAATGAGTGTTTGAGAAGATGAAAACGAAATAAAGGGTTGCTGGCTTGACAGACAGGAGAAAAGGGTTGCAATTACAATGCCAATGGAGCATATGTCCACCGTGCTCCAAGGACAGGTTTCGCTTTCAGCTCGTGTGTACGCGTAGGTCATCATCACCAAAACATCATCTCAACAATTCAACATGGACTTGAAAACATCGGAAATCGGAAATAAAGAAAGAGAATTGTTTTCCTTAAAAGTCTTCGTTTGCCACATGCCACATCTCTGAAGTCGTTCTTAAGGATAGGAAATCTTCCAAAGAAGACTTCACTTCAGTACAAGAGAACAGACAAACAACTCTAGCCGATTTCAAATTCAGATATCATTATTATTTCCCTTTTCAGGCCACACGCTGTACCTCATTGCCAACAAAACAATTAGTGCATTTCATTCAAGATCGATTCCGAGGCATTTAAGGTGTAAGGAGCCAACTGATTGATGTTGGATGTTGATATTGAAAAGACGACAAAGTAGCAAAACAACTACATAGTGAATGAGCTACGGATGAATGTAAACGATGGGATTGTGATCGTATCTTCGTATCTCATGAGTTTTGGATGATCTTCGAGTAGGATATCTATATGCCGGAACTAATAATGCTGAGCTCAAGCTAAAGGTGAGGTGAAAGGTGCCCTCAAACTTGCAACCTTACACCTTAATTATAAACTTAATTTAGATGGGTTTGAGTGTAACTTGTTGCACCCTCAGCTCAGCATATAAATTCCAGCATTAGAGTATTACGGAAACATATTACATGTCTGCAATGACTGCAGACAGATAAATAATTTATTTTGAAACTAGTCACCCAAATCACAACTAGTTAACTTTCAATACTTACTTTTAAACTTTTAATCAAACATTAAAACTTACCTCCACTAATGCCACCAATATCAGATGAGAGCAAAGCCTTGGAAGTATGACGGGATGTCAACTGGATGCTTTTAAGAGCGTTTCGCCACATTTTTAAACCCACCTTCAACCTTAGACCGGTGAAATAAAATCAATAAATCTAAAATTACTAACAGAAAATCACGGGTAAATATTGGTCAATTTATTTGAATGATGTTAAACTTTGGTGGGTGAATGGTATAGATAAAGTTGATGGTTGTCAGAGGGGGCTTGTAAGTGTGGATGGAGAGTCCTCTCCTTATTCCAACATGAACTCCATCCTCTCTCTTTGTTTACATCGGCTCCTCTCAAATGACAGCGGCAGAATTGAGTTCTCCCTCTGACTTATTTTTTGCCCGCATGCCATCACTTTTTTTAGTTTTTGCTTTCATTCTTTTTGTGTTTGGTATTCAGTATTATTTGATTTAAATATATTTTACAGATCTTTTTTGGGTTTTTGGACTAGTTAGCCATTATTTATAAGAGTAGTTTATTGGGAAGAGATCAACTATCAAGTAATATTGTTCTCTTTCTGCTCATCCTGTATTGATAAATGATCTCCGGGCCCTGAGTTCACATTTGCTGATCCTGATACTGAGGTATGAATTGTTATTGTAATTTTTTATACTATGATTAATCACTCATCCATCCACACTCTAATATGTATTCAAATTTTAAAACCCTCTACTTACCTCCGGTTAATTGTTCCCTGTGTGTTGTGTGACTGGTTGAATTTTGACATTCGTTCTTATTTGTGACTTGGTATTGTCAATTCTGTTTCGAACGCCAGTATCCTTTGCCGATTCATTTACTCATTACTACTGTCGTGTAGAGTTGAAAGGTTAGTAGGAAAACAGTAATTGATGGACACAGAATTAAAGAAATTTTCAAAGATTTCAAGGTCCGGAGTTAGTGGTATAAATTTGTAGAGGGAGTTTAGTGTATCCATGTATGTGCCATGTACAAATCATCGGTAGTATGGAAAATGAAGGGGCTCAAGGGAGATCTTCATTTACATTTGAAAACTAATTAAAAAAACGAAATCTGTAGATTAAATTTAGGAAACTTACTTATTTAAATGGAGAAGAGAAAGTTCTTGTCTTCTGTCTCCCTGGCTCTTTCTTATGCTTTCACCCACCGAGCGTTCTTCAGGTTTTTATTCACGATTACAATTTTGTTTTTTAAAACATGAATTTTATGAAGTTAGGCAGCTAAAATTGGATTGGTTCAGTGATCAATGCGATTAAACATACATTAATTAAAACTACTTTAATAGGCCTCTGAAACCTTATTTTTTATAAGTTCAAAGTTCAATTCAAGTAATTCAATATGTCGTATTAAGTTAACTGCTTACAAAATCTAACCTCTTAATCTTAATTGTCACTTTTTCAGTCTCATCAACGAAGAGATTGTACAAATCTGTTAATCAGAGCTTCAGATCATATCAGATCAAAAAATCATTAATCTGAATAAATCCGATTTAAAATCCGATGGATCGGATTGGATTGCAGTATGTTGCATAAATTCAAAATGTATTTGTTGATTGTTGTACATATAAGCAATACCACGTTTTAGAATTAAGAGTTTTATCGTTTTATTTTTATTGAAGAATATCCTTCTTTTTTTCTTCCTTTTGTGGATGTTCGGAGTTGAGTTCATGAATCATTAAGTTTTCTTGCTCGGAGCGTTTGTTCATTAGAGAAAGAACAACAATTTGGCTGTAGCATTCAAGATAATTTAGAGTTTCAAAAAGTTGCTATCCTCTTTGAGTGTACATAGGGACTCATAATCGAGTGGATGCTCATTGATAGAAGATGAAGCATCCATCTCACAGTGGGGGCCCTTTTATCAATGTTTTATCATTTAGAACGATTAATCATTAATTACATGAAGATTGATAGGTCCAGTTCTTTTTTCATGTGTTTATGCTGGTGCTCTATCCTTTTTATTATACATGCAATTAACCTCGATTTAATCATGTTTCCCTTTGTTCCCACACACTTAACAATAACATCTTTAACAACCCCCGTCAAAATACCTTAAGTCCACCAGCAATGAGCAAAGGATTCCTCATGTGTCGCTCATTTACGATTTTATTGTGAGAAGAAAAAAGCCTGGTCGTGTTTAGTTTTTCATCTCCATAAATATATTAGGATTTCCATGCAATTGCTTTCATGTCAGCATCTTTGATTTCTTTACAATTAAATAGCCCTGAAATGGGATGGAGGATGAGCAGCTTTCTTTGATAAGCAAGTATTATTTGGAGGGATGCACATCTTGTTGTTAAAAAAAATTGTTATTTGAAGACTGAAGTCACGCAGAGCAAGGGCTTGAAGAGAATTCCTTGAAGAGGCGTTTGTATGAAACACAGGGCTGAGATGAGAGGTGATGGTGATTTATAAATGAGGGTGGAAATCAAAGTGTTGAAAATGCGGAATGAGCTGAATGAGGTGGGAGAAGTGGGCAATGCAAGGGATCGCTGTACAATAATTTGTATCTAGTTATCAACAATGAGATGAGATAGGGACTGATGATCATGATGAGTCTCAGGCCCTTTTTAAATACTTCCAACCTTATGAAATCTGGCTGGAGGGGTGGTGGGATTAATAGTGTAGTGAGAGTGTGTGTGTATGTCTGTCCGATTTCTGGTTGAATCAGATTGCCATATACCATTACAATTTAGTATATTTCTGTCGATGGAAAGATACTTTAATTTTAGTAATAGTAACAAATAGTTTTAGAACATTGAAATTACTGGTATTTTGAATTTGTATTGTTTACTGGCTTAATTCTTCCGATTCCATTTGTACCCAGCCAAGGAAGACCGATGAAAAGATCTGTGCATTTATTTTCAAGATTTACTACTAACTGAATAGAAGACACGGCCTTCTTTACTCAAAACCACTTGATTTGAGTTGAAATTATTGAGGTACTTTTGTAAACTAGTAGCGCTAGATGTGGTTTGTATAGGTTCATCATCAGGGCGTCGTTTTCGTTTAGGTAAATTAAATCCATCGAATCTTTATTTGAACGTTGTCATTGATTGGTAAAAATAATACCCAGGTAGAGTTGTTGTTGGGATGCACAAGGGGAGTGAAGCTGTTTAGGATATTTAAAGATTAAGGTCAGTGAGACAGAGGGTTCCCTTGATTTCCATTCTAAAGATGATTAAATGGACTTGAAGTTACCATACCGTCAGATTGATGATAAATAGATAGAATGGAATGATGAGAGTTGAGGAATGAGTGCATCATCTTTGTTTGTGTTAGTTTAAGGATGATGTAAATTGGGGGTAGTAAGTTAGGATAAGGACGGGCATCATCACGGAACGGTCAGAATGGGATGAGGTATGCGGCACCAAGCGACAGAAGGTTGCCTCCAGCGTTAGGAAATCCGTCCAGGAATGCTAACAACTCACAGCGTGATTCCCTCTCCATCTCCTCTGATTTTAATCGGAGGGAATGACCATTTCCCCACTTGGATCGAATATTATTCCAAATGAAAGATACAATGCGTTTGTCCCTACTTATGGAGGATGTATCTGGAGAAGAGACTAGACTGATTGTTCATCCTCATTCCTCGTGCTCATTGTTAGGGGATGAATCCCTTTTAGAAAAGGTGATGGCATCAGACTCTCTTTTCACCAGCGGTTGTAATTGGTTTCTAACCTCCTGTCCTCTCTCTGTCGGTCCTCATTACCCTTGTCACTTGCAACCGTCAAGTCTCTGTCTGCTTTTTCTCTAGAAGATGATTTCAAATTGATTTTTCCTTTAGGAAATACCTGGTGACTATATGGGGTATGGAGAACGATAACGAGTTGGATTTATATTTTATTGCTTAACGATAGCATCATTGTTGTGCAGAAGGGCCAAGAATTGGAATTTCAGTTCGTTTGAATGCGATGATATGAATCCCGAGCGGTTTGTGACAAAGAACTAGCCTAGTGGATGGATACAATTTTAAATTGATTACTCGTTATTATTGCTACCTAATTTAAGAGGATTTAAATGTCTTTCCAAGTAAGTTCCATTTATTATTTTGCGTCTAATTCGTTTAGAATTTTTCATCATAATGCTTTGATTCTTGTAAAATTATTTGATGATGTTTGTGGCTAGGAGTTAAAGACTGAAATGCTAGAGAATTATAATGATGAATGATTACAGGAGATGAAAGGCGGCTAAGAAGCTAACAAGACAAATAAGCATTCTTCTTCAAGTTTAAATGTTGGATATTAGAGTATAAGCTCCAAGTGTAATATGTTTATACGCGGATTATTATGATGAGCTATGTTTAGCTGGTGACGAGTCGAACGGATAGGGTTTAACACGCCGGTGGCTCAGAGGGATTCCAATCCAATCAGAATTTGTATACAATGCAATCCGATATGATAACCGAATGGGGATTCGTACTTATTAGGTGGCGGGGCTACACTTTCATGTTCATATGTGTAATGTATTGGGTTTATAAAAAGCCTGGTATTCTAAATGAGAAGGAAATGGTATAAAAAGGTAGTGAGATAACGAAGTGAGATGAACAGGGGAGATTGCACCCTTGGACGAGTAAGATTGGAGGATGAGGTGTTCGTTTAGATCCAAATCTAAGTAAAAACAAGACTTTTCTATTCATTTGCATAGGAGCTGATGCATTTGGAGCTTGTGGACGAATTTGATCCATTAATGGAAGGGAACATTGAACATTTTCGAGTATTTTTTTCCCTACAGGTGGTTTGAGAATAAACACAATGTGTTGTGTGAGAAGCTAAACTATAGCCTTTGGTTAATAACAATGAAGGAGATCAAACGTGTGTTTAGGATTCATAGTCGATGCTTACAATGCAATAATATATAATAATGCAGGATGAAACTGAAGGATTCTGTCAGACATAAAAAAATGCATGGAGTTTCTATAGCCAGATAAATGCATGTATTACGGAGGTTGCTAGTTCCATGATGATCTCTCATCCAATATATGCAAGTAATCCACCCAGGCATCTTGGTGATGGGGGTAACAAGAATAAGTCCGGGGATAGGGGATGAGGGTTGATTTTGTGTATCTTATATGTATTTACTAGTAGTCCTTCAACTACAAGAATCCCACTTTCTTCTCTGTCTTCTAGGAGCCAATGTTCCAGTCATGGTCAACCCAGAGAAGAGATCGAGTTTGTTTAGAGGTATGGCAGCGATCTCAGCCCATCTCATGTTCTCAAAAGGATGGGAATTATATTATGCTAAGGAATGAGCACACATTGCTGAGGAACTTCTTGTTCGAAGCAATCGTTTTACCCTTTGTAAGATTGAGCTGGTGGAAGATGAAGGAGAGGGTGTGTTGGGAATATAACATTTGGGAGACTGCAATGCTCCGAGCTAAATAACTTTACAAGATACTTCCATAGCTCTAAGAATATGTTACTTGGTTATGTTATATAGTTTGGAGGCATCTTAACAAACTGCAACTTTCCATGTAACTTCATTCCCGTCAGTCTCTGTGTTTCTCACTCACTGAAAAGGAACAAGTGTTATTCTCTCCCACTTTCCGTCCCCTTCGTTTAAAACCAACAAGAAACTGTTCCGTTTCAAATGCTCCAGCAGAGGTTCAGCTGGAAGCTCATTGTCAGTTGTAAAAAAACGAGGTGTTAGTTAGTATTCTGGGTTTGTGTGGTGGAATGGACTTGGTCTCATTTCTGGGCATTTTATTCTGGTGATGTTTGACAATGTTACGTTAGTATCAAATCAAATACTGAAATGTGTTCGAAAAAGTGTCTTTGTTATTCAATGGGTGTGATATCTAGACCTTGGAAAGAGCGAGTATTTGACAATTTGTCTTGCCAGTGACTAACTTCATAGAAAGCTTGTCGTAGGGTGTTTAAAGTATTTGAAGTAAAGTTTGTGTTTAGGATTTTGGGGTAGCTACCCTTCTTGGTTGCGTGACACCTGAAGTGTGCTTAGGACTTGTGTGCCTTCCTTGAATTCGTTGTGGACGTTTTTATAAATCTGTGTAGACAAAAAGATACCTTAATATAAGACGAGAGGATATTCTTTAAAACTTTTAAACTATCTGAGTTGTCATATGAGAATCAAGAATGACATTCAACTATTTATCCAAATGACTTAAAGTCCAATGTCTAAGTTTAATGACAATTGTTAATAGGTTCCAGACATCGAAAAAGAAGATTGAGTTTAATTGGAGTCATCCATATAGTAAAACAAATGCAATGAGCTATGCATGAGAACAACGTCCATAAATAACACAATAAATGCCCGACGAGTCTGTCAGTGTCAGATTTGAAGTTATAGGGTTTGCGTTTGGACAATTGGACATTGACAGCGATTGCATGCAGTTTTTTTGTGCTAATGTCGAGACTCATCACAGACATCACAGACAAACTTTGAGAATATATGCTACCTCCCAATAATATATTAGTGTATGTAAACTCCTGGACATGAACATGCCAAACGGGAATAACTAAGCTAACCGTTTAAGGGTCTTCTTCGTGGATGATTAGGGAGGAGGTTGTGGACGCTGATGGAAATAGGAGACAAGACAATAGAATCTAAAGGTAATTATTGTTTTCCACTCGAATGTCATGTTCAGTTTTCTCCTTTTGTCGGTGACAAGATTAGAGATCTCATCATGAGATAGCAATATTAGACAGAGAAGAGCTATGACTTCCAAAGGATCGTAAGTTATGTGGATCAGTTTAGCCAAGAAGAGAGTGAGAAGGAAGATTGGAATAGAAGGAATAATAACTTGACAAGATGTAGTAGCTCATGTTATAATAAACGAAATGTCGTTTTATGAATCAACTAGACTCTTGTTTTCAGACCATAAGTGGACAAAGGAATTTTTATGTGGACATAATTTGCTCCAATGAATTTATGGATGGACAAGTTGATCTATCTAATGAAATGACTTCTTGTCTTTCTTCTCTCTGCTTTTGGCAAATCCTGTCTGATTTGTGAGACTAGAAGACTAGATGTAATTTAGATACTGCTTCTATCATCTCCACTCTCCAGAATTAAAAAAAATCTGGTCGTATCGCATTTCCACCCAGGTGAAGATTTTTCCTGAATTCTAGACCGGTGGGCTGAAGGAATTGTGTAATCTACGATGTTTTTTTATATGGAGAGAAGCTCCTTTTATAAATATAGGCAAAAAATTATTGTGAGCAAGAATAAATCTTGATTTAAAATTTAACTCAATTAATTGAGTTTAATCAAATGGCAAGACTTTTAGAAGTGGAGGTCTCAAATTTAATTCCGTGAGGATGTTTTGAATTTTGATCGATGCAGTAGGTAGCCACGGCTGGATTTCGCCAAATACCATATGGAAAACACAAGCGTAGAAACACAAGGCTCATTGTTTTGACTGCACGCGTGGTTATTTGTATCATTGAGCCATTCAGATATCCTACAGTATATTATTATTTGGAGAATATAGCAGACTTCGTGTTTCAAAGATGAATCAGTTTCAGATGAAATCATGTTTTTTGTTTTGGAAATCGTGCTTGCCCAAAGCTCATGTACCCTTGATTCGAAATTGTGTCCAAATAAGGGAAAAGAAATCAACAGCCGTGGAAGAAAGGAGGTGAATTATGTTGTTCTTCGTGTGTGAAAATGGCTGTTTCACTGCAGAAATCGTTAACACCTCCGAACACTATAAGAAACTGTTAAAAAAAATTGTGTAAAGAGTTCTCTTTTAAACTCTTGAATGCATATATCCTATGAGACGCAAGTTTATTTCATAATTAAGTTAATCCATTGTACATGGAATGAAATGAATATAAATGGAACTGGGAGGATATTGCAAGTTGAGAAATATTTCAGTCTTTTTTCAGTTTAGATATTTCCATAGTTTTGATCTGGTAGTGGAGATTTGGGTGGAACTGAATTTGTATTCTGTCGGATAGGGTCATCCATTAGTTCTGTCTCGACTGGCTGTCCATGTTTTTTCTCTTTGGACAAAAATGGTGGAAGAGTGACATGTTAATGCATTCCAGCGTCAAAGCCAGTTTGAAAACGAATGAATTAAGTGCTCCTGAAGTGGCAGTCTGGATTGCATGGGCCTGTCTGCGTAGGACTTGCAACTTGGTTGTTGTTAGTTTAATCCAGAGATAGGAGGATTCATTGCGTGATCGTCCGTCTTAAACTATCCCTGTAATGCAGAACAATAACTTTCTCGTCACGACATTTCAGTGTCCACTTCTTGACGATGATGTGTCCGCTCCTTCTCAATTAATTGTGGAGGTGTGTTGGCTGGACTTTGAGTCTTGACCACATTATTCCCAACATCATAATGATATCATCAGGATGGAAGAAGGGAAGAAAGTAATACTTAGGCTTATCAGTCGTTGACTTTTCTTGATTTTTCTACCCAAGAATTAACTTGAGGATTTGGTCAAGCAAATCAATTCGATGACCATTCGGGGATTTTACTTTGGATCGTTGACTGCTTTTATCTTCACTTGTTTCATTACTTTCATTGATAGCCAAAAGTATGGAAGATTAATTCTTAGCAGGTTCGGGGATCATAAAAATTATCACGTATGTGCAATTGTCACGAGCATATTTCTGAGATTTCCTCGCACTCAAGTTTTTCGAATACGATTTCCACTTCCGTGGCTTTTTGTATAGTTTCCCTCAGAAAGTGGAGAGTATAAATTAGAATTTTGTGCTATATCTTATATTGTATGTTAGGTTCGGGTTTGAGATGAAACAAATAAAGTATAGAGAGATGATAATGATCCATATGGATGTGGTTGGAAGAGCCCACATGGCACGTTTTCCATGTGTGAAATCCCGTTTCCTGACTGAGCAGAGAAGTTATAAACTATCATGTAGGGATCTGGAATCTATGTGTGAGTCCAGGAAGTGTCTATCCAGGATCAGCATCTCATATTTTAATTTCCATTAATACATTGTGCATGGGAGTGTAATCATCATTCAAGCCTCTTACCTTCCTCGTGCTCTCCTCCTCCTGGCTATTAACTTACGGTGTAAATGAGAAGAATAGGATTATATCTCCCTATTAGTCCAAGATAATGATACCGGTGTTTCGCCCACCCGGAATCAGAGTCAGGATCAAAATTTAAAACTCTTTTCTCATGTTGGGCGAAAGGTATATCATGACATAAGGTTTCCGACTTCCAACTATAGAAAAGTCGTAACGTAACTCATACTTTTGAGAAAAAAGTAAAGGGAATCCCTATTATTACTGCTCATGAAAGATATTAATCTCGGAGAATCTCATCTCTCAAGTCTCGTTCATTTCCCTAGCAGCCTTAGTCCTCCTAATTCTACTGTAATTTGATAGATAGGCTTGATCCTCTCTGGGACTCGGGGAGTGACTGGGAATTAGGATTTCGGTTTGCGTAGGAGTAGATGCTATGGAGGCTTGATAACTGGAACTGGTTTTGTTGTGTGTATAGAAACGGTGTAAGGGCTTGGTAGGGGATGTGAAACTGATACTGGAGCAGGTTCCAGTTATATATCATGGCCTGTAATTATTAGCCACATAACTTTGTTAATCTTCCTAGTTTTGTCTTGTGTTCACAAAGTGTGAACTACCGGATGGACGAGATTGCATTCAAATTTTAAGTCAGTGCAAGGTGGGCAATTGTACTCTTCTTGGATGAAGTCAGGTTGAACCAAGTTGATTTTTTAGGCTTGTAATTATTACGTTCAAATTGCTTTTGAATTGGATATGTATGAAGGTACGAGATAGGGGACTGTTAGTAATTTTTTTTGAGCTTGTAGTTGTTTATGTAAATGTGAAGATGATGTGCTTGCACTTGTAGCCGTGGTTTAATACGCGGTTGTCGTAGGAAGTTTTAGATAAAGAGTAGTTATTGAGGTAGTTTATGGGATGGTTGATAATTTTTCTGTGACGAAGGATATTTTATAAGATTGAGGATAGCTTGACGGGTAGATAAAGAGCCTTGTTGCCCTTGCCCTTGTCGATAGGATCAGAGGATCTTGCATAAGCTTGAGAAGATGACATTGGAAAGGGGAACGGGACTTTGTATTCGGCGGAAAATCAGTTAGGGGAGAGAAGTTCGTGATGAGCCTCATAATAATAAATTGATATGAAATATGACGAGAAAGAATACCTGATCAACCATCACGTCTCGTTTAGTTTGTGTCAACCTGACAATAAGTTACCAAACTTGCAATCAAATTATGCATATTATTTTTGAACTCTCTGAATCTTGAAAGGTGGTTCGGGACTTAAGTTATCACTTAGGGGAAATTGTACAAGTAGCTAAATGGTCTTTCTATTAGGTCCTATTAAATACTACATTCAACATCAGCAAGATGTAAGATCAGCCTCATTCCAGAATTTCACCATACAATAATTTGTCTTCTGGATGTTTTTAGAAAAGCCTTGAGGTATTCAACTCGCTTGTATCTAGCTGGTTGGGTTAGACAATGAAATTTCATGAGAAAAGCCGATTTGAAAAGAGGATAAATTTTCAATTTAAGAGATTGAAAGAGAACTCGAGATTCAGCCACGTGTGCGAGAGGTTAGAGAATTTTTGTTACTGCCGAGATTCACGGTGGCTTGGATTGTATTTAGTATATGGACTAACCAAGCTTGTGTCTATTGTGTTCATATTAGTTTGCTAGATTGATTATTCAATGATTTAGAATTTACCAAGAGTGAGGTGCAGGGGATTTCAATATGTCAGTCTCAGTAGTATCATGGGATTCCAATGGAAATTGAAAAAGGGAAGTGTCAACATGATTACACCATTCCTGAGATTTTTAAACGAGTTTTAACATCGTTTATTTCCTATATTTTTTAAATTGATTGTCAGAGTTGTAATTTCTAAGAAGCAGCTGAAAGGTGTTTTATGTATGGAAGTATATATACAGATAGTGGGAAGGATTTTGTAGAAATCTATCGATTTTCCAGCCAAGAAGTCCATTACACATCCTTTGGTAAATTACACTTGGGACATGCAATTAAATGTATTTTTGGAAAAGCTTAAAGCATGTCTGTTAACACTGTTTTTATTGCGAGGAAGAGTAAGTGGCTTTGGAGTACAAAGCGGAGATGAGAACGTGACAGAGTTTCCATGTAAATTCTGTCATATGTGAGTCTTATTGGGATCAGTGAGTAGTAGTGAGAATTGAACTGGTTGCATAAGTAATCTTAGAATCAGCAAGTAATATGGTTGAAAAAGTATTTTGAATCCGTGTAGGGATTGAGTGTTCTCTTCTTGGTGGTATCTGTATCGTTTAATTGCATTAAGAAATAAATTGTCTACCCCGGGACATGTTGATTGACGATGCATTTAGCAAGTTGCCAATTGCCAAGAGATTCTTTTGGAAAAAATTGGTGAAAGATGTTTGTTTTGTAGGGATTTGATGCTAGGCTGGATTCTGCATTATTTTTCCTGTCTCAAGCCAAATTAAATCGTTCTTGCTTTTGGCGATGCATCTAGTCCCATAAATTTCACAAGTTTGCCGGAGTCGGTGGAGATTTAATCTCTAATAACTTATTGTGATGTACTTGGTTCGGGAGGAGCTGGTATTGCCATTTAGCACAACAACTTTTTTGTCGGCATTGTGCTTCGAGTAATTGACTAAAGTTTAAAAATAAAGCTGACGAGATCTCAAGGGGTCAGGGACCACTGACAGCTATCCAATTCAAAATTATTAGCACTCAGTCACTATTATTTTTTACAAGATTTCTCAAGCATGATCATATGCATTGAATTTTTTAGTACGAATCCGCTCATCCCTTTTTTCCCTAGTTCCTAGCTAGTGTGTCAATGCTTACTGTTTTTGGGAGAGGGTTCTTAGTCATTCGATTTCATTCATTCAAAAGATGGGTTTAAAATCGAATTAGGTCGAAGGTTGTGATTAACAGCTATGATTTGGATGGGGGGAGGTTTCCATTCTTCCATTCTGTATGGAAGTTGTGAGAGTGAATTTGTCATGCATGATTTATTTTCAAGGGAGATTTTGATTGATTGGTAGATTTTTCTTGGATTTGTTGTCTGTTGTCAGGCTCAGTTTACACTTGACTATTTGTGATAATCCGGTCCTGTGATTCGCACATGCAGATTTGATTTTAAGATTTCGCAGCTTGGAACTTGTTAGCTATTAGAGGCTTATAGGACCTACCCTACTTGTGACTTGTAAAAAGTGGAGGTGGGCTTGGCCTTTCTTGTAAAATCTTTTTATGAATGAAGAAGGGAGACGAGGGTGACGTAAGGGTGGTAGAGGTGAGCCGAAATCGCATCTCATGAATTGCTGATCATGACCAGGAATCATTTTCCCATAAAAACACCTGTTTTAGTATCTCTATGTTTTGTCTCCCAAAGTTTTCTCGAGATTTAATACAAGTTGAGGTGAGGGTGGAGGTCAAACAGGTTTTGATTGAAGTTTTGCACATGCAAATAGTATAATAACCAGCTTTTTTTCTGAATTGTAAATTGTGGTGTGTGGTGTGGTCGCTGGGCTGTTGGACATTTCCGATGATGGCAGATATAAATGAATCACTTTTATTTGATCTGCTGCGACGAGACGGTCTAAAATCCACAATTTGCAAATTACAATTCCCATCTTGTCCAAAAGGCGAAGCAAGTGTTGGTTGATGGAAAAGTGTGTGGGAAAGTGTGAGAAAACCTTGGGCAGAACGGGCAGAGGTCTGACTCAAGAAGATTTGTAAGTTTCTTCAGGTGCTACCTTATCTTTTATTTTATTGTATTTTAAATCCATCATTTCATGAAAAGCCGAGGAGTGGAGGAATTTGTATCTCAAAGGATAATCTGTGAGGCTATAAATGATGATGGAAGTGATTTGATGTGTGAAGAGTAGAATTCGAAATGAGACGGTGTCTTGTTTATGTCCCCCTGGAAGTAGATCCTCCATGCTGTGAACCCCCCAGAAATTCTTGGGATTCTCGTGGAGTTTTTCGCATTATCGGATCACTGTGGGAAATAAGTTTAAATTCTATTTGCTTACATTCCTAGGGGTCAATAAAATGGTTTTGAATTAACGGTTAATAGAAAGGCGATGTATGGAATGATCGAGGCAAAAGCAGTCTGGGCAAAGGATTTTTGTTCTGTATAGGTTTTGGTTAGGGAAGCAAATGATGCATAGGATTTTTGTTCCTTGGGGGTTGCTTGGACTTTTATTATTTGATTTTTTTTCTTCTTCATTGAATTATGTATTGTATTTCGTATTCAAGTTTAAATCCAGATATTGTAGTTTATTGTTGACTATGGCTCGTATTTTGGGCAGCAAGAACTTTCAAACATGTGAATAAGCGACCGTAACGTCCGTAACTGGTTTTGAAGATTAGTGTATCAGAGATGTAGGATATAAATTGGATCTTCGCATACATAGTTTTCTGCACTCTAGAAATATATTAATATACCGTTTTACAAATTTTTTTTAGCAACGTATTAAATTGTACGGATCTCCAGTACCGTAATCGTGAAAAATGCTGCAGTGGAAGCTATAATCACTGCTCATTGCTTTGTAGGAAATGAGGAATAGCATATCAGCTCTAGATCTCAATTTAGTTCTCTCTTTTATGGGGTGCATGAGTTCTGAAAGCGTTTTAAAAACTGAATGGATCATGTTGTAAGAGGCAAGAGGTAGCGTAAGCCAGAAATTGTTTTTTAAGGGACTTGAAGGGTGCAAAGGTGCTTGTTATTTTAATTACGTGATCGCGTGTGGTCTTTAGGAGGGTCAGATTCGGATATTAAAATCTAACTCCTGTTGGTCGAAATATGGATCAGTAGAACATATCTTCCACTTGAGTTTTTTTTGGATTTGAAAGAGGCATATGTTCGTATGATTTGGGATGATCTTGATGGGAAAAGAAGTATGGCAAAAGGCAGTTTTAGTTTTTAAAGAGCTTCAAGTTTACTCACTCACACATGTGGTAACTCAATACGAGGTTAACTCTACTAGAAGTACTAGGTGGTCTTTCCATTTTCGAATTTGTATTGTATTTTGTGTGCAAGAGAGGGTTTTCTCATTCACTCCCTTTACTAAATATCATGTTATAGAAGTTAGTGGTTGGTTATTAGATCCTTAAATCTGTGAAAATCAGTAGCGTGTGTACTTCAAAGTTTAATGTAGTAAAGGAGCTTTTCAATGAACAGGCGTCAGGAGTATTTAATGGACCAACCAGGAGGAACTTTTTAACATTGGAAACATTTAAGAGCTTAATATTGAACATGCAACTTTTGGGGAAAATTTTTGAAAATCTCTATAGATGCCTTCTCAAGGTTCTTACGGGGGCTTAAATAATTTGGTACCAGTACCATGGCCCTCGTGGGTTTAATGATGGTTTAGTTCCCTTCGATCGGATATTATTATTATTATATGTCTGTGTTTGTGTGTGTGCGTTCAAAGTAAACGTCGTCTGTATTGTAGGGTGGAAGGAGTTCATCTTCGTTAGAAGATCTTAATGATTAGTTTTTAGCTACTGGGAGTCAAGTCAGTGAAGAGTGCTCATCTGCTGTTAGGTTGGGAAAAAGATAATATGCTTAATCGTCATGAAATGGTGTTATGGGCCTGTGCCCTCCCTGAATGTAACCACTCGATTCACTTCCCTTCTGTCTCCTTTTGTTAAAAGTAAATAAATAGAGAGACGAGAGACTTTGGGAAAAGTAATTACGGTTTTAATAATATAAGCTAAGTTAGGAAATTGTAAAGTCAGGAGTAGATTTTGGTCGGAATACATTGAGCAGGTGGCATACGCCGTGTCTCTCGGTTATCCTGTATGGCTGGAGGTAGTTATATTAAAGTCGTATATAATATTATAGGTAAAGCAGTAGTAGCAGTACAACTGTTACGAATCAGAAGCTTCTAAAGCTGTTCGCTTCCAGAATGAAGGTTTTCAGGGCTTTTGTTCAAAGTCCTAATCATAAATGTCTTTGTTCGGTAGTGTGGTCAGCCGACCTGCAGTTCGAAGTCGGGGTTGGATGTTGCCCTTTTAGATGGGCTGGGTTGATTACCGTATTCTTTAGTTGAGGCTGAGCTGAGGTCTAGTTTAATTTTTAAGCCTTGGTCTTTTTTGGTGGACAGATGACAGTTGACAGGTGTGTTAAATTGTTATGGGTTAATTTGTCGTGGAACTTAGGGAGGCGCATAAAATGTTCAATATTCTATTTCTTTCGTTTGAATGTATTATAAAAGTAAGAGTTATTAACATTCACGTTATTAATTATGGCTAAATTTTTATTTAAAAAAGTCTATGCAAAGTAAAGCTTGGTGTTTTGGGATGCATATTAAATCTACATTGTCTGCATGAAATGACCTTTGACTAAATGAAATAGAAACCGGAGAATTTGTGAAATATTATCCAGCATGTGTGTTAAATTGTGCATCAAATATTGCATAGATGGATAATGTGCGATTAGACGATTAGAAAGAGTCATAGGGTACACGGAACTCGTTTAGAGTTGTAACTGTAAGTCACAAATTGACTCCAATATCGCCAACGTGTTTTCTCAGTTGAGAATAAAATAGTTGAAAGGTGAAGTTGATGTGCCCTCCTATAATATAGCCTGTCCTGTGTGAAAAACTCTGTCATTATTTGTTCACTGGCACTCATAATCATAAACAAAAGATGCATGTTCCTTTGAAGTGTTGGTAGAAAACAGAGGACAAGGGAGAATAATCGAGGTTAGTTTGTTTGTATTCGCATTGTTTTGTCAGTAGTGTGGTTCGGTTAGTTTACAAAGGGCTAACTGATCCTGCTACCAGTGCTACCACAGCATATTCAAACTTAATAGTATTTATGCATATGTGTAGACTGTATCTAGAGAGAAGGAACTTGACAAGTTGAGTTGCGAAGGCTTGGAACAAGTCGAATGGATGAAAAAGCGGAGAAAGGAATGTACGGCAAGAAGATTTTATTACCCCCGTCTTTTTATCTAATTTAGAGGTAATAAAAATGTGTCGGAGATGCACTTGCTTGGAATTCAAATGTATTAACAACTAGGACATGGATAGGAGGACGCGCGGTGGAACCTTTTATGCAAATCCGATCCTTCCTCTCAATCTCATACAGAGTTTATCTATGTGGAGAAACAGGAGGGATATGTATATGTTTGTAGTAGTTAATTATAGATTTTATAGTGTAACTCAGAGTAGAAGGTGTAGTGTTGAACAAGAGTGGCTAAGGATAAAGGATGAGATGGAGGGATCATAATGTATAGGAGATTAAAGTTGAGGATAGTTTTTGAGTTGTGTAGCTAGTGAGACGACATGGGGATTTGGTGATAGTTATTGGTCCAATGGCTTTGTGCTTGTATAATAAGTTAAAAGTTCAAGTCAAAAAGGCTCATTAATTGTCTCGTGAGATGTGACATGATAAACGTGGATTTTTATTGAATTGAGCGATCTAGTTTTTACTCCGAGATGATCTGAGTAGCAGACGGATGAGAAATGAAGTGACATTGACACAGTTGAAGGTGCCTAAATAAATCCTGTTATACTTATGAGAAGAAGAATAAAATAAGAGTAGTGTGTGTGGCTGTAGGCCAGGACGAGAGGCTCTTCTATATACTATTATGGAATGATACTTATAGTTAGTGTGATTCTAGTTAAAGATTCTCTCTCTCTCAGATTATGTTAAAATATTCGATGAATGTTTATACAAGAAGTGATGGGATAGTTTTTATCTGGATTTTTACTCCCTTTATCTTGTTGTATGCAAAAGAATTCTCAATCTCTCTTGTTGTATGCTGTGTGTGATGATTATAATAATGTCTGGCCCTCCATCCTGACTCTGACGAATCCAGTTTTTACTTTGCATTTCATTCCACATGTCCGTCGTGGCCCGTCGTGGGAATAATTCTCTACTCTATCCGAGCTGTATCAATATCTCGAAATCCGGATGAGATAAATTCTCAAATAATATATCTCTATATGTTTTTCTCTAGTGTCTAGTATGGTCGTACTAGTAAGTAATTCGTACTTGTTATAAGCTCTCGCTAAAAATTAAGATTCCTTGTTATCAAATCCTCTTAATTTTTTTAAGTGTTTTGATTTTTGAACTGTGCACAGAGAAACGTTCTGTTCTCAAAGTTTGTTAGACGGGAGTAAAAAGTGTATTGTTTTCTAAACTGTTTATTTAATACCTCTCCGGAGGATTAGTCAATATATTATTTAGTCTTTAAGGAATCCCTGTGATTGGTTTACAGGGGCTGTAAAGTGGAATTGTATCGCTGTGGATGGAAAAGGTTCAACTCTTCTGTAAAATCCTTTATCCAGAAGTACTCATAATAATAGTCATAATCTCTAGGTGATGGTGTTATGTTTGTGGATTTATGATTTCCTTGTAGTAATATTTATTATATGTATCTTGTGCTAGCCTGTATTTCTTCTCTTGAGGCGGGTTGGGTCTTTTGACTCAAGGCTGTAAAATATATACAGGTAGCTTACTTCGGATGTTATCCAGAGAGAAGAACGGGATGCAAGTGTTTATGCTTGTGTCGACGCATTTGAGAAAGGCGAACGGAGAGGTGATAAAAGCCTTTGTGGAGGATAAATATAAAATATAAACAGGTAGAACGAACTGAGGTCATCATAGGTGATTATTATTTCATCCTGTATAGTAGGAGTTGCTGATGTAAACTAAAAACAGTCTCTGGTGCTGGTCAACCGCTACCTGATGATTTATCGTCCACCGACCGAGAGACTTCTTCTTGCAAGTTGTAAATATAATGGCAGGCATTTCCTGACGAATGACGAATCATGTTTAATTCAAAAGTCTGAGGATCGGAATTCCTCACCCTCTCTCCGCCTGCCCCGTTCTGTGTAGTAAAACGGCTACTACATAATACTCCACGTATAGCTTTATCTGTGTTTGCTCATTCATTTTATTTTACTAGCCAAGCTGTAAATTACATTTTCCAATCTAAACTGTTTACTAGCTGACAGATAGTTAATCTGTCCGTGGCTGGTGTGTCATGTTGGATTTTTTACTTACAGATTTCATTAGAAACAATAGGGAGAATAGATGTTGGAAGGGATAAGATCTTCTAGTCTGGGTTGTAATGATTTTTCTGAGGAGATTAAGAGAGGCAGGAGGTTGGGTGTAGAAATTAGAGGGTTTGAAGCTTGGATTATGATTAGTTGATGGTTAGTAACGAGATTAAAAGAAGATTTTTTGGGAATGCAACTTGAATGATTATTCTTTGTCCTCATAATTCATTTCTTGAAAGGCTCCATCCACCATCGCATCAGTTCTTGCCATTGTCATCCAGCTCTAGAAATTTTAATCCGTCCTCTTGTCCATTTCTTAGAGGGTGAGATGAATAAGTTGCTTATTTTATTGTAACTATCGGGTCCTATACTTTTTGTCCGACTATGTTTTGTAGAAAAGTGTGATTATAATGGAGAGGGCATTTAAATTCGTGTAGATATTTCCTCCTTATTGTTCTGCGTTGTGTATGAGTGGAATGTTCAGTAGCAGTTGTCTGAAGAATTGTAGAATCCTCATCATCATCTTCACATGGCATGTGAGCCTAAAGGAAAAGTAGTTCATAGTCCATAGGTAATCGTCCCTTGAGCATTATTCGTCAAGTCTATGAATCCTATCTCCCTATTCATCTGACTGACAACAGATTTGAAAGTGGTTTTAAAATTTCCAAATCTGCCTTAAGGTGCCCATCACTAATCACCTTGTTGGGCTTAAAATGTTTAGATGTAAAAGAGAGTATAGAGGTTGGAAATGTTGGAATGAATAAATGGAGTTGATGCACGCGAGAAACTCTCGAGCCAGAGAACCCAAGAGAGGGGAGACCTTAGTTATCTATAAACCGGTAGGACTTTACTTACTTAGAAACTTTGAGAATACTTGACCCTTAAGAATCCTAAAGAAATGTAAGAAGCTGAGATTATAAGTTGGGAGTCTCAGATTTTTCAAGGTGTCTACCTGTCCTTTGTATAAGAATGGTTCAAGAAGGTAGAGTTGCCCTTATTAAAGGTAAAATATTAACTACAGGTGGAATTAGAGGACTTTATGGATGGTGGAATAAGTTTTATTATATAAAGGTAGTTTTGGTAGTCGGGCCAGGAGGACAGGACGTTTTTAAGTGAGGTTGTCTACTGTATCTGTATTCCTGCCAACAGCTAGTTGGTTATTGTTCTGATCCTGGTTAACAACTTGTTGTATTTTCCCTAAGTCCCTTACCGTGTTGTTTCTAGTTGAAGGGCCCTTCTTGATCATCGTCTAAAATCCTAGGGCTCCTTTCTTACGTTTTTTTAACAAATAGGTTTGTATCTGTGTATACGTATGGTCGAATGTTTTAAAGAAGTGTTAGACTCGTAGCAATTTTTCTTCAAGTCGGCTTCAATCACTCATGTCTCTTCTCTTGTGTTCTGTTGGTTGGGGCGGTTTTGTTGACTGTTGTGCATTGTATGTATATCTATGAAATATAAATATAAGAAACCAGCAGCGTTAAGATTTTTTGTCCCTTAAGGGAGGATTGATGTTGGCTTGGTTTTGTTTGCGGGAATTGGGATTGGTTCTGAGACTTCTGGAGAGATAGATTGTAAGGGCTGTTGGAAAAGGCTGTGTGTTGTTAAGTGTAGCAATTGTAGGATTGTCGGAGATCCATAATTTTCTTGCGAGTGTGCAAGCAATAGAAATAAGAAGAACCTGTTGTAATAATAATCAATCTCGTTGACGGTGTTGAGTAAAATTACCCGTCTTCAGACATCCGCGTGAACCATTTATTTTATGAAAGATGAGTTTTCGCCCCTTTTACAATACATATACCTTGTAGCCCTACATACTGCCTCTTAAGTGGGGAGTTAACTACGAGGTTTTACTACGATACGATATAATGGAAGAATAGGGGAAATGATAAAGGGCAGGCTGTAATGTAAATAGGCTCAGAGGTTTTATTACACAGCCGTACCCAAGTTATGATATACTTAGTTAGGTGTATTTATATATAGATATGGAACAAGTGAAATGGTTTTTGGATGCAGATGATAGAGTTAGTGTTAGTAGTGAATGTTGAATGGGAATACTAACACTAGCTTGCTAAGGCCATTAGAAAGAGTTTGAGCCGTGTGAGAGGATTACCATTAGGAAATTACTGGACAAAAAAGGAAAGATTTCTCATGAAATTAGTCCCATTTCCCATCCAAATCATTTTGGAGAGAAGATGTGTGAAGAGTCTCATTTCTGTCAGCCAGTTACATTTGAAGATATGGTGAGTGGATAGGAGATAATTCAGAGAGAACTCAAGGAGAGCCTTTTATCTCAAGACAGATAGTCTTCACTTTTTATTCTTTCTTGTAAGTGTCCATTATTATTATTGGTATGGGGAGATGGTGATTATTATTACACACACCTCCAGAAACGAGACCTGGATTTACCAAAGTGTCGGGTAGTCTAGTTGCTCCGTGGCTTTTGACAAGGAAAGCGGCTTCTTCTCCCCTCATCAACTGAACCTTGTTTAGAGTAGATCGTGTATTGGAGTGAGATTAGAGATTATTCTACAAAAGAGCGTATGGAGGGCTCGGAATAATGAGCATCTTAGACTTGGAGTTCAAACTGTTATGTTCCAGGTATTAAAAAACAATTACAGACAAACAACATTTTTTGAGCTATCAGAAGCTGTTGGGAACAGGAAGTTGTGCACATTTTGAGTGTGTTATAAAAATGTGGTGAAAATTGGCTGGTGAAAGTTGGGGATAAATTGAGCAGAGAAATTTTTGCCTGTGTTGTGCATGCATAAGAGTTGTAATATTTGTGCTGAATGTGATGATCACATGGTATGGAAATATTACGCCAATTCGAAGGCAAGTAATAAATTTTAAACTATAAAAATTTATGTAAAGGGATATTCAATAGAAATTGCTTTTACATTCCTTTCTGCAAAAATAGTAAAAGAATCGAAATTTTTGTGCTTGACGAAGTGTCCATTGTGAATTGTAATTCATGGTTGAGGTGTTTGCATTGTCCACAGTCCCAGAACGACTTCCAGTGTATTAGGATAGAGCAGAGTTAGGCTGCCCTCTAATCTCATGGGAAGGTGGATTTAAAGAATTTTGAGGGCCTGAAAATACTAATCACTTTACTTACATAATGCGTTCATGTAAGATTTATCTCTTCTCAAATAAAAATGAGTGTTTGGATTCGGATTTGGAGCATATAAGAATAGAGAGACTGCATTTGGCTTTTGGTTTATTTGAGTGAGCACAGGAGTGGCCCAAGCTGTATGAGAGGAATGGAACAATAATCTTTTGAGAGTGTGAAATGAGTCAACACTTTTCACAACCGACACTTTTTGATGTAATTTCATTTCAATTTTTGTTCAAGAGGGCTTGATTTTTTCTCACACTCCAGTCGAGCAGTCACCACTGATTCATGGAAAGATCTGCATCATCTCTTCTTATTCTTTTTAGGGAAAACCTTTCACAGTGGACAACAATCAGTGCATTCCTTTGGGATTTCTTTTAAAACCATTTCATATCATTAGAATTCTAAAGTTCCAAGAGTAGTTTCTATAAGCTTCCTATGTACAATGATTGAAGTATGGAGGGTTGGATTTGGTTTCAAGATCCATTGCATCTCTGTGTACCTTTGAGAAGAGAAACCTCA
Organism: Agrenia bidenticulata; assembly: GCA_034694785.1. Taxonomy (NCBI): domain Eukaryota; kingdom Metazoa; phylum Arthropoda; class Collembola; order Entomobryomorpha; family Isotomidae; genus Agrenia; species Agrenia bidenticulata. The sequence goes on from JAQFYM010000937.1 coordinate 35,188, forward strand.
ATAAAAGAAGAGTGGAGTTTTCGGTAAAAGATAAAGTACCTTCTGGCATTTGAATATCGGATGGAGATTAAAATAAGAAAGAGTTGAATCGGTCATAGAACTTTAAGGGTTTGATAAGATGCAGTTGATGCATTGATGGATGTTTTCTTGGTCTTTGTATTGTCACTTTTTGTTTATTGTCATTGTAAAATCCTTAATTGTATGTTAGGAGAATAATGCAAGGATTTGATGCGTACAAGCTGACTTTTAGAAGTTGGTTAAGACAATGAAGTTTTAAGTTTGTGTTATTTGTTTTGTAGGATTTGACGATATGGAGATGGATGTAGCCGACTGATTGTTAACATTGTGGAGCCCAACCTGAAACGCTGTCTGTGATCTGTCGTGTTTGAGTACATTGACGTTCGTAATGATGAATTACTGGAATAGCTTCGGAAGTCAACTTCGGCAAATCATCTACCTCGTCATCCCCCTGGGACTGACCATTGTGTGCTTGTCCACACTTTCCTCCTGTGGTGAGTTGGTTTCTTTTTATAATTCTGATCATGCCCTTTTTCTTCGCATTTCATTCTCGTATTATTGAGTTTGGAAATTATTGACAGAGACCGACTCGGTTGCCGGGTTAGGAATGTTGAGATATTATTCAATACAAATTAATACTGTATGAAATTGAACACTCAAATGTTCCAAGAAATTTACCCGTAGGGGATTATCAACTCGTTATGTTTCGAGCATGCAGCATGAGTCATTCGAAATACTATATCCATTCTTTCTCACGATATCAGCATTCTAAATAATTATAATCTAGTTCGGCAAAATATTCTAGATAGGGGCATAGGGGTGCAACAATGGTGTAATTGCAGTCAATAAAATTAGAAATGAGTATGTGATTTTAGCAGAGAAAATACCCAACGACCTTTACAGCAAGGGTTTTCAAGTTTTAGTTGGAATGTTAGAAGCCTCCTTCTTCCCAAGCTTTGTTTATTATATTTAGTACAAAGAGTTTTTAAAACTGTTATACTATTATTATGATTAACTATGAAGTACTGAAATGATAATTGTTTACGGAGACAACATCACCGGGCAGTTTAGTTTGAAAACGTGATTATCAATGTCTGTGTCTTAATATGCATAATAGAATTAATGGCTAAGGTGAAGAAGTTTTTCCCTGTCTGTTCCTGGAAAAGAAGTCGAGTCTGTTTGTTGGTATAGATTTTATTACCCTTTTTAGAGATGTGTACTTGTGTTTAGGTCGGTAAGGATGATTTTATGCTTCAGTCCCAGTTTACTTTTCAGCGTGTCATTTATTGCACCCTCATTGAAGAGAATGTATAATGAGCTGATGCTGATTGGGATAGGAGCAAGAGGATCTTGTAGTTGTAATGAGCACTGACGGATAACTCGTAGTTTTCTCCTAATTGGATCAATAACTTATAACTTGACAGCTTTACAACTGGAGGACAGACAGGGTTTGTCCGGTTTGAGATGGGAAGACATGAGCGATTTATTAAAGAAACTGTTTTGTTTTCCTTCGGAAGTTACTAAGATTCAACTTAAGATTCGAGGGAGCAAACGTAACGAGACAAGTGGTTTAATTGTACATGTCACTGTTCCTCCGTTTTGAAATTCTCTTGACTCTTGAGGTTCCTAAGTATTTTTTAAGGGTCAAAAGAGGCTTGCATTTAAAAAATGCCGCATGAAAGGGCTCGTTTGGTTGTAACTACTTTCGGTGGTTATCTAATTCCGGATCAATTTACGTGAATTTGTGCCAAGGTGAAAGTTGGTTGGATTTAATCTTAATGGGCAGAGAGCAAAGCGACAACCGGTGTACTTTTTCTGTTCCATTAATGTGCGTATACTTTATGGAGAGTATATTTGGAAAGCTGGATAAAATAAGGCTAGTTTTTTAACACGAAAATCTGTATATGATTCCATTGGAAGCTATAATAATCTCGATGTTAGTAAAAACCGCTGTGGACTTGTGTCCAAGTGTCTCCGTATCTGCGTTTACCCGTTGTCATCTCTTAAGATCGTTCTCGTGTTTCAGATTTTCTCGGCACGCAATGGAGCTCAAGTGATGGATTAAAAAACAATTTAGCCTAACTTTGTTTGAGATTCGAGTAGGGTAGGGATGATTTCGAAGTAGGGAGCTAGATTCTGAGGTAGCAGTTGAAGGTAAATTGTATAGCATTTAGTCTGGCTTTGATTATTTAGATGAGTATCTTTGATTTTTTCAAAGTTGAAAGGTTTGGAAAAGAGCGAGGGGAGTTTTAATGATCCTTTGTCTCATATGTCAACTAGGATAATGAATCTTAACTTGAGACGAGTTGGCCCTGTAATAGGAACAAATTCATAGGCTCAAAAGGGACTTGTTCTGTCGTGTTATTACTGTCGGAGAAAAAAAAATCCAGGAGTCGTTTGGGTTTGGACTTAGGGACTTTGTCCCATACCTACTCAGGCTCTCCCTAGTACTTTTCAACAACATTGCCTCCACGGGTTTTTCATGGATGTAATGATGATGAGTTGTTGTATTCTTGGAGACAACTTGTGAAATGATATGCGTCTTTAAGTGTTCTTCTTCAAGTCACGTATAGAAATCATTTTGCTGAAAAGGAAATGTGTTCGATGTCACTGTCAATGGAATTTTTTAAAGTGCATGCTTTCCATTCTCATAGAATATCTATTTGGAGGGTTGTATTTGTAGCCAATGAACTAAAATGATGAAGGTGACAAATATATTTGAGAATCTGTACATAAAGTTTATTTTGAGTTACGTAAAATTACGGCCCATCTCATAATTTGACCTTGACGAAAAGTCTTCTTCTTTCTGACTGTCATCAATACTTAAAATAGCGGTCAATTGATCAGCTCCATCAGATTTTTCAGGTAGACTGCCTAACCTGTTTTTGTTGACATTTTCTAATTCGAGTAACTTGATCCATTTAGTTGAGGGTAACTAGTATTGCGTGTGGTTTAATTTGACACGGTTAAGCCAATGTGCCCTCAAGTGAGGATTAATAAACAAGTGAATCTAGGCAGTTGCATATGAGTCTAAAGTTTCCTAGCCCTCTCTACTGGGTGGTAAGAAAGGTCATGTACCCTCTTTGACTCATCATCAGTTCAAGATACTTGATTGCTTCTCTATATTTAAATGAATAGGCCAAGTATGCATGTACTATTTTGTATGATTGGATTTCGGTAGCCTGAACAATGTCTGAGTCACTGTTAGCTGGTAGTGACTAGTGAGATCTTTGAGGAAAAGGATTGGAAATTATTGGCGTACCAGATGGATAGGCCAAGAAACTGAGTTAAAAATGGTAATAAGGTATATGTGTTTATACATAATAATGAGTGGATGTTTTTTCTGCTAATTTCAGCGGATATTGGGAAATACTTCACACGGACACCGCAAAGCATTGTTGCTCCGCCTGGGGACCGAGTGACTTTTCAGTGCGAAACAAACATACCAGCGGAACAGGTTTGAAAGCTTTTTCAGATAGCAAAGAACTGGTGCCTCCGGATTCCTCCAATCCAAATCTAAATCAACTGTTTGTTTTCTTCAGGAGTAATTCCATACAAGGGATTATTATCTTATTTCAAGTCTATAATTAATTGTGCTATAGTTTTGTCTTGAAAGTAGATTAGACCAGGAGGGAGGCCTCCTTTATTCCCCGTAAATCATTAAATACACTGGGTTTGTTGTAGTAGAGTTCCTGTCTCTACCTTGGAATTTAAGACAGGATCGTGACGCAATTTCATAAAGTGGAATATGGATCCCGAGGCACCTGGGCGATTGCGAATTTTTTTTATCTCCATGCAAGCTTCCTAAGATGATTTATTTATTTCCTGTAGGTTCGATGGAAGCTAAATGGGAGGTTTCTGCACCCCGCTAATGAGTCTGATATTCGCATCTTAGGAACGTTTCTCTTTGTCAAAGTTAACAAAGTTCGTGAACGATTTATAGAACAAGTTGGTGATTACCAGGTATTTTTAAACTAATTATAATTACTAATTTTCAAGGTCTGGCGATATTGGTAAAAATGGAATAGGTTTTACAGTGTTATACATTGATACTGATGGGACTTAAATCGGAGTCAGAACCAATACCATACTTTTACCAAGTTGGCTAGTACTAGCTGCCACTGAAATAGCCCTAAAAAGATTTATTTATTCACAGTGTGTTGTGGAATTCGGGGCGGAAGCGCTGACCTCTCTCCCTGCTCAGCTTACCATTGCTCAACTGGACCCTTTTCAGCCTCGAAATAACAAATCTTTGGATGTTGTAGACGGAAATTCTGTGGCCATATCATGTGACGCACCCTATAGTAACCCACCTCCTGTGATTCAGTTCTACAAAGATGAGAGGCCAATAGATTCTGAAACTGGTAAAGTTAAACTTGATGCACTGAAGACAAAATATAACGTTTAATATATGAATTTATTGAGATAACAGGATCAACTGTTTTGAATCAGGAATTTTAATGATAACATTTTGGGTATTTTTTAGGTAACAGTATTGTAACCGATTCAGGAGTACTTCATTTGTTCAATGTGTCATCCGATGATTCCGGTAATTACTGGTGCACCGTTACAAATCACATCACAACGGAAACTTACTCAGCCAATGCACTTACAAAACTTACTGTTCAACCGAAAGTCATAGGATCTCGAAGGCCTCCAGAGTTTCTTATCAAACCCAAGTCTTACTTTGTAGTCCCTAAAGGTAAATATTCGACTGAAAGATTAATATGCCAAGCGGAAAATCATTTGTGTCAAAAAGTAATATAATAATTACAATTTCAGATGGAAACGTAACATTAGAATGTGTAGCGATAGGAAATCCACCACCTTTCATTACATGGCGAAAATTAAGAGCATCTGCTATGACAAATTTTCGTTCGAACCATGGATCTTTGCATTTATTCAATGTCGATTTTGCTCAGGAAGGGGAGTACATTTGTGAAGCGTATAATGGCGTTGGCGACTCATTAACTACACTTTCAACTGTTGTACTTAACAGTACGTTGAAAACATTATATCCATATGTGACTAACCAATTGTAGCTAGACTTATCTTAATGATTCGAATATATTATTACCTACTATTATTAGGTATGCCAAACATTACAAAAGAACCTGCTAGTCTGATGGTTGAGGAAGGAGGAGACGCAGCTATTGACTGTATTACTGAGGGTCTCCCAAAACCTCGAGTGTACTGGTTATTCAATGGTCATACGGTTCATGAAGACGGAAATGTACAAATTGCAGGTCGGAACCTGAGCTTAATATACCTACATTTCTTAAATGATATCAGTCATCTGCTTTTATCCTGAATTGTCAATTGCTGTATTTAATTAATTTTGAGTTTTTTGTCATTCATTAGATTCGGGATTGAAAATCTCAAGGGTAGAAAAAAGACATGCAGGACTATTCCAGTGTTTTGCTACCAACCCAATGGGAACTGTAACTAGTCCTGTCGAAGTGAAAGTTATGCCTAAACAAATTACAGCTATGGCTAGTGATAGTACGAGTAAGTCGGAACTTATTTAAGTAAAAGTATGATTGGTCAGAAAAAACTGACAGCAAATAATATCTTGGCCAATCTTGGAATTATCCAACAGTTATTAAAGCTCCTCGAACGAGTGTATCCCCGCCAGTAACAAGGGACGAGGATCACATTCCAAACCATCACAAGCTTACGAAATTCCACCGAGGAAAACACAAGCGAAGAAAACATAAAGGCCAAGGTATTTGATTTGATATATAATGCGATATGCATGAAAAATTCAATTACTATTGGTGTCCTGAACTTTTAGAAATGACACCTCCCTCAAAACCAGTGATGAATAGAATATCGGACGACTCAATTATGGTTCGATGGTCTGTCCCGGCTAACGAAGGCTATCCCATCCAGTTTTTCAAAGTGCAATACAAAGAGATTAGCAAGAGAAGTTCCCGTTGGATGACTATTGATGATGATATTCCACCGCATATTCATAGTTATGAAGTTAGAGACCTGAAAGTTGGCCATGCTTACAGGTAAATTTTAGTTTGCTGAAAGGTGCAAAGATAATTTGTGTTCTTTGAAACTAACAGAAACTGATTATTTTCAGGTTCCGTATTGCCGCTGTGTACTCAAACAATGACAACAAAGTTGGTCCGAACTCTGAAAAGTTTGTTCTTCAGAAACTCACCGCAATACCCAGACCCGCGTCCCCTCCTATTATTACTAATGCTGTCCCACATAACATATCTGCTATACTTCTAAAGTGGAAGGTATGTTAATTTCAATGAATTAGAATTAGGTGCAGAGTTTTTACAATTAGGTATTATATGGCTTGTAACTTTTTATCTTTTTATTTAGAATATGAAGCCTGAAACAGCTAGCCTAGATGGATACTTTATTTACTACCGAGAAAGTACAAGTGCCTCAGAGTATTCAAAAGTAACTGTTATGGGATCTGAGACTGAATCTCATTACATCTCTTTCTTAAAGCCAGGGACGTCCTACGATATCAAGATACAGTGTTTTAATCGGGCTGGAGCGTCAACTTTCAGCTCAATCATAGCCGCCAAAACTGCTGGTATTTATTGATTATCAACAAAAGCTTTATTTTGAGTACTTGATTAAAATAATGTATCTGATATTTTAGGTACTGCGCTTATAGATAAACCTGAAGATGACCATTCTCGAAAGAAAGATACTGAATTGATGATTCCAGAAGATGAACCACTTCCAACGAATGACAACTTGTATTTAGTCCTTGGGTGTCTATTCGTTGGATTTTGGATTTTTCTATGCATTGCCTGTGCACTGTGTTACAAATGCAAACAAAAGCGAGGTATGTTCTTTTGAAAATTAACTTATGCTTGTACGCCTGATATATCAGAAGCCAGTTGCTAGTTAGGTACTGGTGGTTGAAAAATTAGGCCTGATGTATCAGAAGCCAGTTGCTAGTTAGGTACTGGTCGTTGAAAAATTAGCTAACTAATTTTTTTTAGCTGAAGAAGATGCAAAGTATCCATGTGAAGCACCTCTCGAGATTGAAACTAAAGGAATGTCAATACCAAATGGGCATGGCCACATGAACGGGCACTCGCATGACATGAATGGATATATTTCCACGATTACAACTCATCTAGATGAGAAGGTAAGAGTCAGGAGATTTTGAATAAATGCTCAGTAGTTACAAACTTAAGGAAAGATAATAAATTACATGCTGTTTATATCGAACTAGGAAACCTCTTTCGTCGAACGTTACAACAATAACCGTCCAATAAGTCCATCACAACTCAATTCTTCTAACTGTGATTTATCCTCTTTCAAATCCTCTTCACTAGAGAGAAACGCCGCAACGGAAATGAAAATATTGACAAAGATGCGAAGAGAACCTGGGGTTGACTCAAGAAATAACAGCCTTCAGCGAAAGAAACATTCCCACAATCTGATGAACGGAAACGGTAGCCTTAAAAGAGTTCCGTACGTATCATGTAGTAGCGAGGACTTAGATATGGAAACAGGGGATACCAAGGATAGTAAAATATTCCCTAAAGAACATTATAAAGTTAGTAGAAAACACAATAGGAAAAGAAACAATGTTGTTGAGTAGCCCAACTTTGAAAATTGACATAAGATAATTGAATTCACAAATACAAGTCATGCTATCAAATACGATAGCATGAAAGTTGTGCATTGTGCCTTTTCAATCGTAATTGTGATATTACCTTTCATACTTATAGGTACTTATTTATTAAGAAACAAATTAGCTTTAAGCCGGATAAAAGTGTAGTGTATTTGACTGTTTTATGTTCTTGTTTGAATAGCTTTCAAGTTTTAAAATTCTTAAAATATTTAAACCCTTTTAGCTCCCTGTCGTAACTTATTCGTTTATGAACTAACTTTTATAGTTTGTATTATTCATTAGTTGTGCTGAAAATGTATTATCGATAGACTGGCTGGTGTTTATTTTACCCTTTCAAAACGTATTTCGAGCTGGTGCAAACTGCAACCATATCGATGATGATCCAAACTACTTGACCGGTTATACACAGGTTTTATCGCAATTTTAGATCATCGCTTGTGACGTAACGAACTTATTATACACATCGTTTTTTGTATCTTGAAGCCCTATTAATTAATAACAACGTTGATTCCAAGAAAAGCTATTCGCTAACTCAAGTCTATTATTATTTTTATTAAACTACACTGTGAAGTGAAAGACTGTTAACTTATCTGCATTTTCATTTTGATATGGCCACCAATACTTCCCTAATATTGTTATTTAGAGAGTTATTACCCACGATAATCGTGATAAAAACTCTTTGCATTATTGGAGGCTTTTTATTATAATTTTAATTATTTGTTATGATTTTTAGTTATTGATAAGCCCTTAAATATATGTACAAAGCCTGACTTCGCAGATGTCATTAAAATCATACGAATGTTGAATATATGGCGTAATAATCAATTAAATAATTAAACACCAATTTAAAGAGAGGGACCTACAATAGTAGGTAGGTCAAGAAGATTCAACTCGAAGTCACACTAAATACATAGGTCGATGAAATGTTTTATTTTTTCGATGAGTTATAAAAAAACTCATCAACCATGATAAACCCACAGGTAGCTCATACGGGTGGCTACGCCGACTTTGAAGGCAGGCATCTTCAACTCACCCGCGAAACTCTAGCGTATATTTTCTCAACATGTGATTTATAGAAATCCAAGCTCTTCTCTCCTCTTTCTTGTTTTAATATTGTCGGAAGTAACGGTTAGTTATAAAGTTTGAACTGATTAAATTCAGTATTCTTCTATATAGTATAATTTATATAATTTTAGTGAGGAGTTCCATTCTCTGACTGAAGACTGAAAGACTGCGGATATGGAAGTAAAAGAACTGGAACTGGTAGAGTCAGTCCCAGTAAGTGAGACAGATGTTGATGACATTGACTTGTCTTCTAATAATCATAAGAGTGGAAGTTCAGCTTCAACATCTAAGCCAATACGTCGTCGATGGGAACAGGCATTCGACCCAGAAAAGGATGAAGAGTATTCAGATGAAGACGAAACTACCGCAGAAGGTACAGGCGATGTCGTCAAAGCTGACGAAAGTTTAAAGAAAATTGAACCAATTGTGTGAGTATTAAAGTATTCCTTACGACAATTTTGTCTTTTCTATTTGAATTTAAATTATATAAGGTGAATGTATTTATTACAGTGAACTTATCCCGTGTCAATTGTCGTCTTGTACGATGATGTTCCCGTCTACGAAAGAATATCAAAAACATTACAACTCCAGACATATGCATGCTTGTAGTGTTTGTAGGAAGTCCTTTCCAACCTCGCATGTTTTGCAACTGCATGTTCTTGAGCATCATGATACTCTCTTCTCACTTATGGCTGAGAAAAAGCCCATGGTATGCAATTTAAATTTAACAATTGTGCTTGTCTACTAAGATGGTTTGTGCTAATAAAATTTTAATTTAATTTAATGATGGGGTTCTGCCATTCAATTTTTCAGTACCAATGCTTTCTGGAAACTTGTGTTGAGAAATTCAACAATCGGGAAGAAAGGAAGCTTCATTGTATGGGTGTTCACACCCTCCCTGAGGAATTCCGGTTTTGGATAAAAATGCAAACTCCTTCATCGATTGCTTCTGATACTCGCTCCAAATCTGGAAAACACGGGAGAAACCCTAGGCAGAATAATG